>JANHAO010018869.1:0-13429 GCA_026873985.1 Saraca asoca
GAATTGTACTCACACTTTGCCATATGAAAATGTTATTTCCTCCATCCTTCTTCACTATAATGGTTCATTTGACTGTTTATCTTGTTGAGGAAGCAAAATATGGAGGACCCGTGCATTATCGATAGATGTATCCCATTGAGAGATGCGTATACTTAATTTGTTTTCAACAACAATCGCATCACTAGTAATGGAATCCTTAGCTAATCATATTTGTATGTTTTACTTTGCACTCAATATGTACTTGGGACATTTAAAATCCTATGTGAAAAACAGGGCTCAATCAGAAGGCTCCATCATCGAAGGTTACTTAGCTAAGAAATGTCTTACTTTTTATTCAAGGTATTTGGATGGAATCGAGACAAGATTCAATCAAGTTGTACATGTTGATGACTTTTCCAATCATTGTGACTCCCATCAAAAGTCATCCATATTTCTAAAGATAGGTTGACTAATTAGACAGGCCTCAACTTTTATGCTAACACAATTAGAGCTAGCACAAGCACATAGGTATGTGTTATTCAATTACCTTATGGCTGACCCATTTATTGAGGAATTGAGGGCTCAAACAAAGAGATAACTTAAGAGTCAAACTCAATCAGAGACAGATACAACAAAAGTTATTAATAAAGAAGTTGTTGAATGGTTTACTTGTCACGTAAGTTTAATCCTTTTCATCTGTCTATAATTTCTCAAATTTAATCTATGTAGGTAATATGTTACAGTATGCAATCTTTGTAGATCATGAATGTTAATAGTTGCATAGAGGTATCTGATGATTTAAAGTTTCTGACTCAAAGACCTTTTTGACAAGCCAAGAGGTTTAATGCTTACAACATTAATGGCTTTAAGTTTCACACAGTTGAGTGAGAAGAAAGGTTGAAAACTTAGAATAATGGAATTTTTACAATTGCTGAATTAGGGTACTATGGAAAACTGGTTGACATCATTAAGTTAAACTACCAAGGCTGGTTCACTATTATTTTATTCAAATGTAAATGGGTCAATACCAACAAGGGTATAAGAAAAGATCCATTCTAATTTATTTCTGTCAACTTTTCTCGTCTGATCCATACTGGTGAGCTTGAAGAGCATGATCCATACATATTAGCTTCATAAGCACAAATGGTATATTATATGAATGATGAAATGGATCAAGATTGGAGTGTTGTTGTTCACTTAAAATCAAGGGATTTGTATGATATGGGCGAGGAAGTGGAAGAAATAATTTATGAGACTGAGCCACTTATAGCACAAGACTTTCGAATGTTCTTCCCTAATGATGTTAAAACCATAACCCTTGCGAGAGAGGTTGCAAATGATGAGGCCATGGTTATGCCAAATGCTGGGGATAATATGGACAATGAAGAATAAAATAGCTAGAATTATAAATGCATAATGATAGGCACTACATTTGTTTATTTTATTCATTTGTTTCAATATTAAATGTTAATCATTAGTTATATTTAATTTTAATTTTACTACTTGTCAGAATTATATGTCTACTTGTCTTTTTGAAATCTCTAACTTTTGTTGTTAAATTTTTTGTAGCTATGCTACAGAGAGAGGAGTAGAAACCCAAGCAAATCATGCCCCATATTAAGAGACAGAGATAGAGAAGATATTATTATGAAGCCATTGTTTTATAATGAGCTAAGCATATATAATTATAATAAAGATGTGTATAAGAGATAGAGTTCTAATAGGACTTTAATAGGTCTAGACTTATCATTTACTCTAACTTACATAAGCTTATCACTTAACCTACATAAACTTATCACTTTAACTAATTTATTCACTAACACTACCCCTTAAGCTGGAGCATAGATATGAAACATGTCCAGCTTATTACAAATATTATTAACTCATTTTTCTGGACGAACTATAAAGAGAACTTAACAAACTTCAAGCTACACGAATAACTTGCAACAAACACAGCATGTAAACAACTCTCTCTAAACCAAATATTCACAAACCCTAAAAACAATGCCAAAGCTTTGGTAAATACAACTCCTGGAAGTCTTCAACCAACTACCTATGGTTACTCTCTTGACCTTCTTTCAGTTGTTCTCCTCACCACAAGATACAAATAAAATAGCTTTTTGAAGTCTTCTAATAGCTTCTCCTGAGCCGCTCCCTGAATTTCCTAGCTGGTCCTCAAAATCACCAACACTTATGGTCGGAATTATCACAAATCATGTTGCTCCCAAGTTATATTTATTGAAGCCAATTCCAAGACATTAAAGCAAGTCATACAACCAAATTAATGGTCTAAACAACTTAATACTAAGGATAGCCTTATCAAATTAGATCTGTGCAAATACAAGTCATACTAAACAGTGTTTTAAATCACATAAAGACACCAAATTCGCTAAACAATCCTCCAAATCACATGAAGGCACCAAAATTCATCAAATAGTGCACCAAATCACATAAAACACCAAAAATCATAAGTCCCCACATCTCATGATCCACCATAATTTTCATCACACAATCATTTCAATTGTCTACAAGTTTACATTACTAAGTCTCTTCCACCAACCCAGCCTGGGGCATTAATGAATTCTTCACCATCCTACCATGTGGCATCCGACCCTTCACCATCTCAGCAAAGGGTCGTTGATGATGAAAGAGCCCAACAACCATTGGTAAATCGTCCACCACCCAAAGGCCACTAGAGAGTCATGATTATAGGTAAGTGTGTTATTGATGGATAGTATTTATTGTATCTAATTATACTAATTAAACATTCATTTGCAAAATAGATCCTAATAGATGTCAAAAGAAGGTGGACATGAAGACAGCTGATGTGTGGAAATTATAGAACCAAAAGATAGTCATTCCCTTTGATGACTATGGGGTGCTAATGAAAAATGCTGTCAACATGTAAGGGCAGGTTCTGAAATAGTTGGCTTTTGAACCCATTAACCTCCTAATCATTTATGCTGATTGGAAAAATGTGCCCAAGGCTTGAAAGGATGAAATATTAGATAAAGAAATCAAGGTAGTAAAAAAATTGTGCACTTTATTTGTATTTGACATCATACTCATTATATAAACTAAAAAAAGTTATTTTATTTATTCTTTGAAGTCGAGGTTTTACTTTGACGGGCTAGATCCTATTGCAAGGAGTTGTACACTTAAGAAACTGGGCAGAAAGTAGAGGGATTTCAAGGGCAGGATCTTTTTACTAGAAAACCATCGTTAAATACAGCAATAACCATAACCAAAAGCAAAATAAATAAATAAATAAATTTATGGGAAATGGCCACTAAATGCAAATAAAATTGCCACTATGTTTACTTTTTCGGCGGTTTTCAAAAATCGCTGTTAAATACAAAGAAAATCATTGTCATGTACAACATTTTCGGTAATTATAGAAATCGCTGCTAAATACAGAAATAACTGTCACTATGTACAACATTTTTGGAGGTTATAGAAACTATTGCAAAATGCTAAAATAACCACCACTAATACTTCCTAACTTATATATCTATGATAGTTCCGAAAATCACCCCACCGCCGTTACATACACAAAAAAATTACTGCTAAATGCAAAAAATTTTTGTAGTGAAATGACATGCATTGTTGACTAAAAGTTTTAAAATTTTGGTATTAAAAAAATAAAATGAATTAAAATATTATATTAAAGATTAAGGGGAAAAAAAAAAGAAGAGCTGAAGAATTTCGAATCAAATGGATAATTTTTATGCTTTTATTATTTTCAAATCTTACATGCAGAGTCATAATTAGCCTCATCTGTTTCTTCAAGGTAAAATTGTGACAGTGAACTTTTAAATAAGATTAATGCAACTGACTCCTTTACCGAAATAGATGTGACATTTATTGTATTTAGTTTTTCATGTGTGTCTTTTGGAAAAAAAATTATTTCCAAAACATAAAAATATATTTTTATTTTAGTTGAAGTCTTAAACATGTAGTATGAATAATATAAAAACTTGACAAAGATTTTATTTTTTATATTCAAAATTCATTGATTAACTTATTTAATATTACAACTATTGTTATATCAATCGAGACTTAGGATAAATGAGGCTTATTGTATAGTTAACAATTTATAGTTTAAGATTTATATCTAATTAAATTTTATTTAATTTAAATGAAATTTCACCAAGAGAAATGAAACTTTTATATATAATGAAAAATTCAATATCATAAAAAAAAAATATTTCCCACCATGTGTATATTATTAGTATGTACTAAAAGTAGGGCATATAAATTGTATATGCATAACAACATGACAAATGTCCATTTTAAATAATATTTATATTATTAAAACAGTAATTTAATTCTTTAATCTTTTCTACTTATTATTGAGAGCAAATATTTTATTAATAAAATACTTTAAATTAATTATCCCTTGTAGTTTTTTAGAATATTTTTATAAGCAAACTGTTTAACATTTACATTTAATTAAGTTATACGATTATATATATTCATATGTCTATAATATCATGTTGCACCAATTTTTTTAAGTAATTAAACAAGTAACAAGTTATTAAGACATTCTTTTTTCAAATTATTTCAATAAGAATGATGATGGTCAGTATGAGCCTTATTCACATGTGAGGTATTGTCCACTTTGGAGTATGGCCCTTCGTGGCCCTCCTCATGGTTTTGTTCCTTCGGGGTGTGGGTTGTTGCCCACCTTCTCCCTAAAAGGTACGTTTTCATTTAGGCTTGGCATGTCCTCGCCTTATAAGGTACAAAAACACCCGACTTCTCATTTATGTGAAACTTCTGCTCATCCCTATTTCTTTTTACTATCAATATAAGCCCTCCACTCAGGTGGGCTCGTGCGTAGCGAGGCATTGGGGGTTCCCACAGATTACGCCAAATGATGATGGTCAATATGAGCCTTGCCCACATATGAGATATTGTCCACTTTGGAGTATGGCCCTTCGTGGCCCTCCTCACGATTTTGTCCCTTTAGAGTGCAGGTCACTGCCCACCTTCTTCCCTGCCCACCTTCTCTCCAAAAGGCGTCTCTTTGTTTAGGCTTAACATGCCCCCGTCTTATAAGGTACGAGGATACCTGACTTCTCATCGACATAGAACTTTTGCTCACCCCTACCTCTTTTAACTATCAACAAAGAATATCTAGTAACTATAATCATTATAGTATAAATTATTTCAATATAATATTTAGTAAGCATAAATTAAATGAATGATTGAATTTATTTTTTTAAAGGTCAAGTATAAAAAATATATTCATATGATTCCTTACATAAGATGAACTGAAAGCAAATTCGTCTTTCTTATTTTAATTGGTGAAGATTTATACAATAATTAATGAAATTTTATTGTCAAATTTAGATTATATATAATACTAACTAAAGATTAATACAAGTGACTAAATTCTATTTCATCTTTTTTAAAAAAATAGCATATCATACATAGGGACACATTGAAATAAATATTTTTATAATGTGTTTAAGGGTCACCATAACAGATATCATTAATGGAAGTGAAGTAGTAATTTTATGTCAACTCTTACACTATACTCAAAGGTAACGTCAACATTTTTATTTAAGACATAAGAGTCATCATTAACATTTTAAGTAAAAGTCACAAATATTTTATTTTTAAGGTAAATTGGTCTTTTTAATCAGAAAACATGATTATGAAATCTAATTATACGTGGGGAAGATGTTAGTTACCCCACAACATCTATTCTTAAGAATGGTTATCCTAAATTAATTATACAAATACATATGACTTTAAAATTATATTTTACTATTCTAAAACATCTACAATACATGTACGGATGATTAAAGATAAAATAAAAATAATATTAAAGAAAAATATAACAATCATTTTAAAATATTTCAATGGTATCTACTTACTACCCTAATAGAAATAGGAAGGAAAGTAAACTCATTGAGTAACACTGAACCATTAAAATGTTTTATTTATTATTTAAAAAATATTATTTATTTTAAAAATAAATATTATTTTTCATAATAAACAAAAAAAAATAACTAGAGTGTAACTCTAAAAATACTTTTAAGGTCGAATCAAGGTCAAGGAAACGTTAATTCACTTAATCAGTATTAGACCCAATTTATTATATATTTGATTCATTCTTTATTTGTGATGTATAGAATGAAAAAAGGCATTGTACCTTTAAAATAAATTTTAGTTATTTTTATAAAAAGGTAGAAATTATTTTTTATGAAAAATTTAGAGAAAACAAATAGAGATTGACTCTAGCAATGATTTATAGGTTGAACTAAGGGGAAGTTAAATCCCACAATAGCTTGTTTTGTTCTAATTTAGTGTCTGTCTCGTTTTCTAATTGAAGCATGCATTACAATGAGATATTGGACCTCTTATTGATCTATTGTGTTCATGTGTGCATGTGTACGTCAAATGTAAGAAGATATATACAGATTAATCAAATATAGTATTAAACATAAATCATTAAAATCAAATTAATAAACACAAATCACTTAAGAAAAAAATTAAGAAGAAAATAAGAAAGAAGATGAGATATATCTTTGAAGCTCAAATCTGCAAATGTGGTGAATGATTCAACAAACTTCTCAAATCTGTTAGTCTCAACTTTGAATGCTCATTTGATGACTTATTATCATGTCGACAATGAACAAACAACTCAAAACTTCTTTTAGCTAAAATAAAGCAAAATTAAATTAGAATGATTTAAGGATCTAAAGAAAATTACTCTTATTGGAACATTTTACCAAACACTTTACATGCATCTTTTAAGAACCAAAGTTGGGAAAATAAATCAAAGAGAGATTAAGAAATAATGCATATGGAACAACTCAATTAAAATTAAATTTAATCTTTTCAAAAAGGGGCAATACATATGTTACTAAGGCATTTTAACAAAGATTTTCCATTCATTTCAAAGAACAACAAAGCTCTAAGATATAACTCACTTATGTAACATTTCTACATCAATAGTATTGCAATGAACATGAGACTTCATAAAATACTTTTCATTCAATTTAGTCCATTTATCAAACAATCCATAAATCAGAAGCCCCAAATTACAAGTGGAATTTCATATAATGTATCAGGCATACCTTTCATGTAATCAAATAATCAAACAAATGGTGTGCATCCTGTAAACTGAAAAAAAAATAAATAGATTTTCATACTTTTCAATTTCATATTAAATTCAAAGTTACAACAAACCCACATCACAGATCCCAGTTTCAATTAACATAATTCATCTTCAAATAAGAAACATTTCTAATTCCTAATATTTGCTTGAAATATTCATAAATTGAAACATAAAAGGGATGAAATTAAAAAAAAAAAAAAAAGGAAGAATAGTCAAAACCAATCAAAAAAGCTTCAATTGCAATTTCCATAGTTCATAATGAAAAACAAGATGTTGTAAACTGGCTATCCAAATTTCAGCTCGATCCAACGTTGAACGCTCTTTTGATCGACAACTAATGAAGACTATCTAAAGAAAACAAGTGAAAATTCATGTTGTTATTAATGATTTTCTACACAGTATAAAGAGCTTCAATCATGAATTCCACCATTCGGGATAAAGAACAAGATGTCATGAACTTGTTATCCAAATTTTAGCCTGATCCAATAGTGAACACTCTTTTGATCAACACTTGATAAAGACTAACTAAAAAAAACTTGTCTAAGTTCATATTGCTATCCATGAATTTTCTACACAATATGAGGAACTCCAATCATAATTTTCACCGTTCAAAATGAGAATAACATATTCTGATCCAACAATGCAAATTTCAACCTAATCCAACGATGGACACTCCTCCAATTGATAATCAATGAATGATTTGTTCAAGAAAAATAAGAAACTCTTCTTTTTTTCATCTTTCTCCTTCTCATTCCTGCCTTTTTTTTAGATGGCATTTGATTCACAGAATCTTTCTCATATTTTTAAGAATATTTTAAGAAAATGTTAAATTTTCATATTTGATTTAAATTTTAGAAAATTCTATTCGAAAATATTCACATTCTCAAGAATGTTTTTAGTCCAATATTCTCCCATAATATTCCAACGGCGAGGTAGGTGTCTTACATAGTTATGGAAATGTTTTAGTTATATAAAAAGATTATTTTACCCATCATTTTATTAATGTTTTTCCACTTCAACCCTCCATAACCTCCTACCATTAACTATTGTCCACTACCACACCCACCACAACCCACAACCATTAACTACTATCTACCATTTATTAACCACCACTCATAACCATCTACCACCACCGTTGACAATCAAATACCATCATTAACTGATTAATGTTTTGGTATTGACCACTCAATTTTTTATGAGAATATTTTTGATAATTTAATAATAATTTTAAAAATATATAAATTAATTAAAATGTAATATTATAATATTTTTAAGAATCTTTTTAATTGAACTAAATATAATAATATAACATTTCCCGAGAATCACATTCTTAAAAATCACATATCCGAGAATATTAAGATTCTTGAGAAGATATGATTTCACAAACCAAACATCATGTGACTACACACTTTCCTCTTCTCCAATCTACTTTTCTCTTTTCTTCTTTTCTTTTTGAGATGCCTTTTGATCAATGGTTCAAACGTAACATTCAAACTAATCCAATGGTAATGATTGAGCTTCATAAAAACAATATAGCCTTTAGTTTTTTTATCACAAAAAAAGTGAAATAGGTCAAGGACTATATGCTTGAATTGAAATAACACTTGGGTTCAGCAAGAAAATGACTAATGCTCAGAATTTTGAACTCTATGAGAGGAAATAACAATTTTTACTTAACAAACTAAAAGCTTTAAAAAGAAAATAATATTTAAAATAAATAAAAACTCATCAAATGACCTTTAAAAAAACAATTTTTCATTTTTAATTTAAGACTTTTTTATATTTTGAAATAAATATGAAACAACTTCAAAACAAATATTTTATTTTCAAAATAATTTGGTTTAAAAAAACTTAAAATCTCACAAAATAAATTTGAACAAACATTTTTTTGAATACTTTTAGATTTGTTTAATTTTTTATAAAATAAAAGTGATTCAATAAAAAATACAATGTTTATAGTTGCCCCTCCTTATTTGTTCTTAGTTAAGAAAAATGATAAATAAATTTGATATGATAAATAAACTTGATATGCCTTTGGATAAGAACAAATAAAGACAAAATGAATATTTTGATTCCATTATAAAAAAACTTGTTATTTTTTATGAAAGATTCTATCAAAAAAATTTAGATTTATGATGAATTTTTGCTAAAAACGGTTGTCGATTAAACCATCATCAGAAAATTTTTCTCGATGGAATTTTGGGGATGCAATTTTTAGAATTTTTTTTTATCCATTGAAAATTCATCTTAACTTTATTGAAAATCGATCAAAAAATCTATCGGAATATATATAATTTTTTAAAAGTAATATCCATTGGTTAATAAACTGTGAAATTCCATCAGAAATTAATTTTTTTATTTTTAATTCTAATTTCTAAATTTTATTATTTAATTAACATTAAAAAATAAAACATACGACATATACAAATAGTTATAAATAAATAAAATTATTCAAATAATCAATAAATTGTATTATTCAAATTAAATGATGTATGAAACATACTATTTCAAAGCAAATAAATAAAAATATAATTGCATCCTAAGATTAGAAAGAAACTCATCAATCTCACCCAAGTGTACAACCTTTGCAACCTTGAGATTAATGGTAGGTCATATATTTTCTTGAAGGGAACTTCTTTGCTATTCTAGTCTATCCTCTATTTCTTATACTGAAACAAACCACAAATTCTATATTCTTTATCAAATCTAGCCTCCTTGTAAAATAACATGCACTTTTTCATATAACAGACAATTTTCTCATGTCTTAATCCTAATTTTTTCACTAACTTCTTTGTTTCATAAAAATTAGGAGGAACACCATTATCAGACGAGTGTGTCTTGGTTATAAGTTACACAATCTAATCAAAGGAATTTTGTAACAAGTTGAAGTTAAATTTTATGCTTAACATCTTTATTGCTAATGACAACTCTGTCCATAATGACCAATGTACAGTTTCAAACATATCATAAAAGTTTTGGACATCTTTATTTGAAAGCTCTTCTATATTGTATTCTAGGTAAGTCACAACATTTGGTCAACCAACATCTAACACTATATTTTTATACTTATTACTTATATCATGTAAATCTCATATCACATCACTAGAAGGCTTTAACTTTTCTATAAGTTTCCTCTCACTATGATTAGTCTATCACTAATAATCATATTTAAATCTAAATCTATACAAATTAATCTTAACTTCATCAGAAGGTAAAAATTTTCTACATTTATTATTTCCTTATAAGTTGATTGAAACTTATTTTTATAAACTTTCTCATATAGCTTATCAAAAAAACTATTTCAAAAGCTAAAAAGAAAAGCTTAATATAAAACTCTTTTTTATAATAATTTTAGACATATAGATCCTTATAAATACAAAAATTTCAATCCCTGCCCCTAAAAATATTAACAAAAACGAAAACTCTTAATTTTCTTTCTCTTTAAAATTTGCAAGAAAAAAAAAACTATTACAATATCATAAAATATAATAAAGTATAGAACCATGGAATTTAAGAATATATAAAATTTCCGCCTAATTTCACAAATGAATTTTTACTTCCTTTATTTTTAATGGTGTCTTATAAAGTTAACGTTGGTATTTTCTATATCAAAATTTGGTTAAATTATCTTCTACTCTCTATTATTTTACTAAATTTTTAATTAGGTCCCTATAATTTAAAATTTTTGAATTGAATCCTTCTACTTATTTTTTATTTCTAATTGGATATTTACTCTCATTTTTTTTGTTAAATTTTGTTAATAATTGACCCGTATAGATAATAACCTATTAACTGTTTATGAAATGAAGAATAAGATATTTACTATTTTCCTCTAAAAATGAAATAATTTCATAAAATGTCATAATTTTGTCTCTATTATTTTTCACTTAAATACAAATAGAAATTATATGGAAACTCTATATCAGTAATCTTTAAACCATATCAAAAAAGTATTATCTCAGTGTATCAATTGCTAATAAAATCTAATAGAAAAATGAGAAGAAGTATCTAATTAGAAATAAAAAATAAGCATAAAGATCTAATTCAAAACTTTTAAACTATAAGAATCTAATTAGAAATTGAGTGAAATTGCAAATAATAAGAAAGTAATTTAACCATAAAATTTTTATTAATTGTATTTACTATATTAATCATATTTTTGTTCAGAGATATTAACAATTTAAAATATAATTATATAAGTAGTAACCAAATAAAATAATGGATAGCATATATAAGTATATTTTTTATTTATTTAAACATTTATACTGATAAGTATTTATTATTATTCTTTTTAGTAATTTCAATAATTATAAATTCTTTAATAGTTGTACATCCAAATACAACAATTATAAATACTTATAAAATGTGTATCTAAGTACAAATTGACTTATTTTAAACAACACTTACAATAGTATAATTATTAAAAAAAAAATCTTATTGAAGTTATTTATTCAAATGGGACCTAATACTGAGATGAAATCAAATAATCACTATATAGATTTAATTTTGCTTATAAGTCATTACCTTTTCAAATATTTTATGAATTTAAATTTATTTTATATACGCATGAACATGATTAATGATAGAAATGTTGTTTTAAAATTCATTAATTATTATGCTATTATATAATTGAATTTATATAAAAATATAAATTATAATATATCATATAATTCGAATATGGAAAGTGTTAAATAGTGTCATGTCCGTACTTGTACCTGCCCTCGCTAGAATCTGCACCAAGATCTCATGCCATACCGATACTCATATCATTTTTTAACACCAATATCCACAACCTAATGGGCAAATTTTACAAGTATCCATTAGGTCATTTGTCAATTTGCCATCAAAAGAGATTATATTACAAAAAATATAATGTATTATATATAATTAATTTATTTCATCTACTAAATTTATAAAAATTTACAAGACTCTTCAGCTATAATTATCAAATTATTAATAATATATTCTATTTTAAAATTATTCTCAAATCATTCTTGCAAGATAATAAATATTAAAAAATTTTACTTGTAACTTAATGTGATAATTTTTAAAAAGAGAAAAAAAAATAGAGGCCTAACATAATATAAATAACCGATAATTAACACTACCAACTTAAGAGAAAAGGTTAGTTATAAATATTCATTTAAGGAGACTAATAGCAAAATTTAGGAAGAATCAAATATGTCACACCTGTGTGGAAAAGTATTGAGCCTAGGTGACGAGTTCTATGTAAGTCTGATTACAGATGCCACATCAGATGGATATTTTATTGATTCTCACATAAAATCCTAAAACACTTGACCCCATAAATCACATCTACCTATTTGCACAGGCTGAGCTGATTGGTTGGACCAAGTTATATAAAGATACCCCAAAATTTTATTTCTATAATTGAACAAAACTACGATAACCGAGGGAAGAGTCCCATAAAATAGAAAAAGGCAGCAATTCAACCAGTTCACAATATGGTAAACTTGGAACACTTGTGCAACCTTTTTCCATTTTTAAGCAATCCATAAAAGAAAAGGGAGAGGAGTTGGTCATTAACTAAAGCTCAGAAACCATCAAAAAGAACTTTTAAGAAAAAGAACTGACCATCTCAAGAACACCATTCTCTAGCATTTTGGAACATGCGCAACCAAGGACTAGGCCCTTTTTTGTCCACATCCCACTGCTTTGGATACCATGGGAACTGCCACATTAAGAAGCAACGCTCTGGATGAGGCATCATGGCAAGATGCCTTCCATCTGGAGAACAAATAGCCGCAACCCCTAAAGGAGATCCATTGACGTTGAAAGGATAAATCTCTGTTGGATTGCCACCATCATCACAGTATCTCAGAGGAGCTAAATCTGAATGAACTATTCGATCCAACACGTTTTCTTCCGGAAAATATGCTCTTCCCTCACCATGAGCAGCCCAAACCCCAAGTGTACTACCCTCCATACCTTTGAACATCATAGCTGGTGAGTCCTTTATTGTCACACTTGTAAAGCGGCATTCAAACCGCCCAGATTCATTGTGAATGAACCTTGGTTGTGATAGGTCCCCCCCAGCACCAAGCACACCGCCAACTTGTGGGCCTGGTACCCATCCTAGTAAAGCCATCAGTTGGCATCCATTGCAAACACCAAGACTGAAAGTGTCAGGACGATTGTAAAACTCCTGAAATTGACTCAAAAGGGGCTCATTGAATCTTATACAAGCAGACCAACCTTTTGCAGAATCAAGAACATCAGCATAGCTAAATCCACCAACAAAAACAATTCCCCGGAATTCCTGTAATAAAATTGCTCCATTAAGAAGGTCTGACATTG
>JANHAO010018870.1:0-13431 GCA_026873985.1 Saraca asoca
TTTTTTTCCCTCCCCCTCTTTTAACAAGGCAATCCTATTTATAGAAGGAGGAGAGCAGACAAGTATTTAAATGCTAACTACAGTTATGTTACATCAATTAAATGGGAAAAGACATTAAGAGGTCTGTATTATGAAAATGGGCTGTGAAGCAGGCCTTCTTAGGCCGACAACTAGGCTTCGTAGCTGCCACTGTGTCAGGCAAAAATGTTTTGCTGTCTCAGGCAAGAGCTTCTCGGGGAAGCCATTTTAGGCTTACTGCAGCGAGGGGGCGAGCATAAAAAGGAGCGATCGCTGATCTGTTGTCCGAGCCCGTTGTCACTTTGTCGAGTAGTCGCTGAGGGGTGGTCTTTTATACCACGGTCGAGCGAGGTAGTCGGGACAGGGGTTGGTGCCTGATGCGCTCGCTGCTACTTGTCGGGAGCTTTCGAAGGCTCTTTGCTGAGATGCGAGGACTGATCCTCGGGCTCTCGAGGACTCGTGGAATCGTCCGCGCGAGGATATTTTCGGTGTATAACATTGTACATGTGAATTCTTTCTTGGGTTATCGTCATTACACTGTTAATATTTGTTGCTTTGAGCATGGCCTTTGTATTATCTCTCTCGAGTCAAAGGCCCAACAACTATCCTTATGCCAAGAGCCTAGTGCGAATGGAGGGGTGACAATGCAGGCAACTACAGCAAACTTGATACAAGCTTTTGTTTGTTTTGAGCTCGTGAAGGCTGAAGGCCCAATCTTGAGGACGCTAGTAGTTTGATGGCATAAACTGTTTTCATTCTTTACAATTTTTCCTTAGATA
This sequence comes from Saraca asoca, assembly GCA_026873985.1. NCBI lineage: Eukaryota > Viridiplantae > Streptophyta > Magnoliopsida > Fabales > Fabaceae > Saraca > Saraca asoca. Next base: position 798 of record JANHAO010018870.1, read on the forward strand.
TTGCTGTGAATAGAGCTTCTTTCCCTCAAATAGCTCCAGCTTTGTATGTACTTCTGAACTTCATGGAAATAAGCAACTGCAACTTTATCCTGAATGGAACACCATTTGCCACTGCTGATTCAGCTAGGTTCACAAACCAGCATTATGGTTGGGAAACATAGATAACAGTAGCCAATTTGAGGAGTGACTTTGGTAGCGTTGCATAGGGCTAGCTTTAGCAGCTGACAGACCGCTGTAAGGTGCTAGACGTCGACTCATTCCATCCGTACCAAAACTCTAAATGTGGCAGGGATCTCTATCGTGATTTTCCCTTCATGTGGGGGGGGGGTTCTAATGCGAGCATTTGATAGCATACCAAATTGGAGATAAGCCATTACTTTTCCTCCATCCTGCTCTAGTGCAGAATGAACAAAATTCCCCCTTGCTACCCGAACAAGAGTGAGACTGTCCTGAATACACCTTAGCTCACAATGCTGTGGTGAATGCGTGTTAGGTCGGTGCATGTCAACTCGACACATCCTTGAGTGTACTTCAATCTAGTCCTATTGCATAGCACCATGCTCGCATCTAGAACCAAACTCAGGATAAGGCTATTGCTATGAGCTTATTGTTCCAGTCACTGCATGCTGTGCGAGCTCGTGATTCCAATTATTGCATGGCCGACAGGTGTGAGATCTACACCAATCCCAGATGCTCAATGGTCATGCGAGCTTGTCATCCAATCTCGCTATTTGGTGGCCGAACAAGCTTGTCACTAAACCTTGGCTCGCCGCGTGGTTACTGCATGGGCTAGTCTACCATCTTACTGCATGGTTACTACAATAATTACAGGGCAAACTCTATTGCCGATTTTCAATGAACCTGATCTTATCTCATGGTTGCTATAACCTCGCTATTAAAACAAGCTACTGTTGTTTACCATTGCAAGGACCGAGCTTATGCATGGCTGTGAGCTTGTCATAGACCAAGCTGCTGTGCAACTTGCTGTGAGCTCGTCTTCGAGCCACCTCTGCATGATGGTGCGAGCTCATTTTGAAACTGTCCTATTAATGGAGTTGATGGGGGCTCTTTTGAGAGTTATACTACTCCATGTGGTAAAGCTTTACCATCAGCGGTGTTGTCCTAAGTGAACCTCAGCTCGTGTGGATAACTGAGGGTTCGGCCGCTATCCGAGCTTGTCATCAACCTGATCTCGCATGTCACAGCAAGTTTGATGTTGAAGTGAGCTGCCGTAGGGTGTGAGCTCATCATCATATGGGATCGATGGAGGAGTCATTCCGCTATCTTGATCGTCGGCTACAATGTCAATGTGGTCTCCTATACCCACACATGAACATGTTATTCCCAGAAAGCATTGTTGCTGCACTATTATTTTCGGGAATGGTCGTAGCAGATTCATGCTACTCTCCCGAATTGCCAACACATGTTGTTCAGTTAAAGCCAACAATAAGGAAGCCCAAGGTAATTAGCTCTTGTCAAGGTGCGCATGTGACCCTCGAAACCACAATTCCCAGCTTAATACTAACCATGGTCCAAAAGGAACCATCCTTTGCTAACCTTACAGATGTTTTGGGTGCACTTATGCTCATGGCGTCATATTGAATGTATCTCAGCTCGAGGACTTTAGCTCAGTCTCATTGCATGGTCACTGGGCTCAGTACCATGCTCACGTCCAAGGCTAGTGTCAGAATGATGCTGCTGTTGCTTGCTGACTTACATGTGTGAGCTCGACGTTCAACCATCAGTGCACGGTCTGAGAGTGTGAGCTTTGTTGTTTGAGCTATCTCTTTGCATGGTGGGTGTGTGGGCTAATTGCCAAGCTCGATCTCATCGCATATCTGTCGTGTGAGCACAACACCAAGCCTGGGTTGCATGGTCATGCACAAGCTTGTTATTGAATTCAATTTTTGCATGACTGCCATGGGTTCCTTGTCTCGATCATTTTGAGCCCGATCTGATTGCATGGCTGGGCAAACCATGTTAAAATGCTGTCCCTTCCCATCCTCCTTCCTCTCCTTCTCCCTCTCCCTCCATCCTCGCGCTTCAGAAGATAGCCTTGGGTCCAAGAATTCATCTCAGTTGGCTGGAGTTTGGGTCTGAACCAAATTTCACTATCAACATTTTGGCGTTGTCTGTGGGGACCCATATGCTTTCTAAAGTGTACCTTGCAACTACAATGGCAAGAGGAAGGACCGCAAGGAGTTCAAACACTCCAGTTGCACAACCGGCAGACATTCCCACTGCTAAAGCTCATCGTTAGCAAAATGACTCCCTCAGAATAGGAGACACAAGCGTTTCACCAACCTCAACAAGCGCTTGAGGGTACGGTAAAAGAGTTAGCTGAAATTGTGAAAGCACTGGCACAAGTACAAGCCCAAGGTGCACAAAGACAGGAAGAAATCATGGCGCAACTCCAGCAGCTCCGTAAAGACACTTGGAAAGAAACTCACAAAGATCGTGATAGTCAACGAATGGGGGGCCCGCAATGAGCAGAAAGCTCCACCCCTCAACCCGAAACACGAGACTTGATAATGGAGGAAGTCCTCTAAAGGTTGAAATAGCTAGAAGAGCACTTATGACCTCAAAATAACCAACCTTGCTACAAGAAAAGCTTATCATTTTCTATGGAGATCGAAATGCAGCCCCTCCCGCAGAAACTCAAAGTGCCTGCGATCCCGTTGTATGATGGGAATAGCGATCCGAGCGACCATTTGGATGCATTTAATATCCAGATGGACCTTTAAATAACTGATCCCCTGGTCAAATGCCATGTCTTCTCAGCCACATTAAGAGGAATACCTCGGGCATGGTTCAGAAACCTCTTGGCTCGCAGCATCAATAGCTGGGAAGAATGCCAAAGAAGATTCATTGATCAATACCAGGCACTGAAAAGATAGCTCATACCTCCCTGTCATCTTGTAATGATCTTTCAACACAAGGGTGAATCACTAAAAGATTATATAGCTAGGTTCAGGCATGAAGCCAACTACGTAGTAAACCCCTCGAAGGAAAGCATCTTAACGACAATCTTAACAGGACTCCGCATAGATAGAAAGCTGTACAAAAGTCTCTACAAGTCCCTAGCTCGAGATCTCACTGAATTCTATGAGCGAGCTATCAAGCAAATAATATGGGAAGAAACCTTCGGAATGAAGGAGCACAAGTAAAAAGTGGATGCCAATGGTCCCACTACAAGCAAAAAGAGGGGTGATGAGAGTCACAGTCACGACCCCAGTCTAGAGCTCACAAAGAAGGCAAAGCCCTAGCAACTTGGAGGCCACTTCAAAACTACAACATCTTGTCAGACACACAGGATAGGATTTTTGCCGCGGATAAGCGCAATGAAGACTTTGGGAGGCCCAGGCCAATGAGAGCTTCCATCAAGTCCAGAGATCCGAGTAGATTCTACGCTTATCATAACAAGGTCGGACACACCACCTCAGAATGTTGGGCATTAAAAGATGCCACAGAAGACCTCATTTGAAAAGGTCGATTATAGGATTATGTGGTGAGGCCATCAGGATAACAAGCTCAGTAAATCCAGCAAATCGTTGATCAAGAGCTAGCGCCTTCCATTAAAACTATATTCTAATCCTGTAACATTTTGTTGAGATCAACCACAATCTTGAAATCCCTATATGAATTGCCCAGCAGAACGCTGCATAAGAAAGAACCACTTTACATTAAATCAATGTAATTCATTGCCAATTGGCCAAAATTCACGAATGCTACCCAGCTAGCAACGGGTTTTTCACCATCATAAGGATACATCCGAGGGTGAGACAACACGAAGCCTACCCCATCATACATCTAGGGCAAACCACATCCCAAAAATTGGGAGCGAAAGAATACAAGTTCCCCAGCTTGAGCAACAAGATTGCTATCTCGCTGAGTAACAAGATTGCTGTGGGACTGAGCGATGAGACTGTTGGTAAGAACAGACCGTATAATGACCACTGAGCAATCAGATTACTATTTTGCTAAGCAATAAGATTGTTGTGAGGCTGAGCAACAAGATTATTGTCTTGCTGAGTAATGACATTGTTGCCTCGCTGAGCAACAAGATTGCTGCCTCACTAAGCAACAAGATTGCTGTAAAACTAAGCAACAAGCTTGCTATGGTACGGATACGCTATCTCACTTAGTGACAAGCTATCATCTTGCTACTAAAGCATATCCGAGGGTGAGATGGCGTGAAGCCTACCTTGGTGACACACTCAAAATCCAACAAAGAGTCAAAAGCTCACTGAAGTACTGAAGCACTATTGAATGAGTGGAGTTCGGCACAAAAAATCAACAATGAGCTACGAGCTTGCCACAGCATGAGGACACTGAAATAAATTCATTGCAACTCTCATGCAACTAAGTATCTGGAGCTAACATGTGGATAGAAGATCGCAGCTCACATGTAACTTCTTTCCAGACACAGTTTACGTGCATCTTGATTATTGCTCATTACGAAACAAGGCAATCAAATGGCAAGAACAGCTAAGAGTTAGAGACATGGTCAATTAGTCAAAGAGACATTTCATTGATCTACGAAATATACATATAGTGGTGCATAAAGCATCCAATACAACAAGAGCTATGCAGAAAAGCTCATACATTAAAAAAACCTCATTCAATGAGGTAAAATTACATAAGAAGAAGAAGAAATGTAGAAACAAAGGCAAAAAGCCTAAAAGCCTAATACTACCATTTCGACAAGAAAGCAGAGAGCCGGCTACCCAGAGATGGACTCCCACTAGTAGGAAGACCAATAACTTTACTCTTATAGTCTTCTCATCCCCCTCCAGTGATTCCTCTTGGACCAAACCCCATGCAATTCAAAAAGGCACCAAGAGTCCACCCGGTGGAGCTGGATTCTATGGAAGGACTTGAAGGAGATAATCCAAGATCTACACAAGACTCCCTAGGAACCCACAAGATAAATCCTACGAGGAAGTCATGTGCAACAGGCCATCCGTGCCTCCAAACATCCTACAACAGGCCATCTATGCCTCAAAAAGCTTCACCGGAAGCCAAGTTACCAAAAACACAGGGGGTTCAATTGACTCCTCCATTAAACTCTCCTGTGAAAAAGGAAGAAGATCCCCAAGGTATAAAAAGATCAGCTTGGTCCACCATAAAGACTAGAAGATATCTGACTGATCTTAATTGAATAGCCCAAAGTAAGTAGAAGTGCCATGCCAACGGCCAGAAATTATGAATAGAAAAAAGCATGGTCTGAAGCAGAATGAAAATATAGAAAAGAAATTTGAAATGACAATTTAGTCAGGCAAAGATTTTGACTAAGAATATGGATCAAGCCTAAAAAAAATCGCAACTCCCAGTTTGCAAAGTGAACTGAGAATTGGGGGGCTTATGTTATGGGTAAAAATCGACTTTGAAGAATAAGTTAGTAAGGGCCCAGTAGACGCTAAGTTGCCCAGCTCACTGAAGACACCTAATGGGCACTACCTCGCATATCGCTAGAAGGAAATGTAGCGAGAACACGAGAAGCTCACCTCGCCAAGCGACCGGGCATCCTACTTGAGCTCGCCTTGCCAAGAAGCAGTCTTGAGCTCACTACACGAACAACAATAATGGACCCCAAGTTGAGAACCTTTGCTCAAAGAGGATAAATGCATCACCCAGCCAAGAGCTCAACGAGGCTAAGTGTTGGACAAGACTTATACCAGCTCATAACTGACAAAAGGGGCCCACCTCGTGAAAGTAGCCTGTAGCAACTGGATTGCAGGAGTTCTATTATCTTTTACATTTATTTCTTAATGTAACAGAACTGTAGCTTGTAATCATTACATGTAACCCCTCCTTCCTCTATAAATAGGAAATTATTGTTAGAAGAGGAAGAAGCTGAAAAAACAATAAGGAAAAGCCTCTGTAAAAACCTTTTCAATATAGTAAAAACTCCACCGTGGAAGTAGGGTCCAGTACCACCTGGATTTAGTCGAACCACATTAAAATACTATCCCTACCTGTCCTTCTTCCTTTCCTTCTCCCTCTCCCTCCATCCTCGTGCTTTAGAAGACAGCCTGGGGTCTAAGAATTCATCTCAATTGGCTGGAGTTTGGTTCTGAACCAAATTCCACCGTCAACATGATCTAGGCAATATTTGTAGATTTCACATGAAACATATAAAGCCTATACAAGGCCTATTTGAAGGCCTTGCCAGTTAATATGATTTCAGTGATTTCTCAGCAATCACAAAGCTTAAGGCACGTGAAATTACTACACTGAAGGGAGATTCATATCAAAGTGTAGTCATTGATGTTAATGGACCTTAGGTCACATTGCAAAGCAGGTTTCTTCTCATAATTAAATTGAATGAAGGGAGAAGGGATGATCTCTAACAATTTAAACACCTTCAAAGGTACTGGTTAATTCTAAATTCAAACATATTATATGCAAAACTCAATTAAATTTATTGCTGCAAGTACATGAGCAGTAGTTTTATGATATGTTCTAGTTTTATGATGCTTTCTTGCTCTGTATCATACATAACCTGATTTCTCTAGATATTTGGATTTGAGCACATGTTAGGTGTTTGATGAAATGCCTAACTAAGTAGAAAACATCCTAACAACATTGGACTTTTTGCACAAGATGCTTCAGTACCAATTCTCTGCCAAAAATTAAAATACACAAGACATAAACTAATAAGATGGAATCACAAGCAAAGTAAATTAATCTATTATAAATATTGAGAGAAAGCATGTCCACTAAATAACATGACACACAAACACACACTTGTGTGATAGCTTGCCCATCAGAAGTTGGGGCCCTATGTCTAAGCTCATCTAGTGCCACCAGTAAATTATAAGTGACTAATGACTGTTTTTACCATTTAGCACATATTTTGAAAAAAAATGAACTATGACATTGTGTCTAGCAATTTCATTCCTGTATACTTCATAAATCTATCTCCAGTGCTATAATTAAGATTTGTTCCCCTTATGCAACCATCAATCCAGTTACTAGAATTTCATTTTGCTTGAAATTTTGGCATGAAACCTTTTAAACATTCACATATTGGAGAGTTATTAATATTTCAATTAGAATTCAAGCCAGACATGGCATTACCTTCACATTGATCCATTAGACCAGTAAAGTAAAGCCTCCAACTCTGTGTCAATTCTAAACATATGTAGTAGTTCATAAGACTTGATGGATTGTGTCATATGTGAAATCTGAATCATCTTTAATGGGCTAGTGAATGACTCGAGCGTGGTAAGAATTCAGCTTGCAGGACACTCAGAGCACTAAGTCTCAACTCACATCACTAGCGACCTCCTCTACTTGAGCTCGCCCCAATAAGAACGAGCTCGACCTCGCCACTTTAGAAGACTGTCACTCCCCTAGATTGAAGGATTTGGCCAGTGAGGAGCGATTAGCAACTCAGGAGTTCGCTAAGCAGAAGACCAGCACACATATTGCCCAGCAGACACGTAAGGCCCACTTACAGAAGACAATCTGCAAAAGCTAACTTACAGGATTTAGTCTGTCTATCCTATCTTATACATTATATACTTGATGTAATAGATTTATTGCATGTAAAATTACAATTGTAACCTCCTCTCCTCTATAAATGGAAGGAATGAGATGAACGTTAGGGAAGACTGATGCCAATATACTGAAACATTGTAAAAATACTCTCAAACCAATATATTACCATGGATGTAGGGTCTGATTCTATCTGGATTTAGCTGAACCACGTTAAAAAGCTCTGTATCTTCTGCTGCTCTTCCCCTTCTTCTCGCTTTCTTCATTCATTTACTGTCTTAGAACTAGATCACAGTTTGAGATCCCAAAAGAATCCTTCGTTGGCTGGAGTTTGGCATAGAACCAGATTCTACCATTAACATTTTGGCACCGTCTGTGGGGATCTCACCTGTTCTGGTTTGTTTTATGCTATAATGGCCAAGGGAAGAGCTGCTAGAGCTTCAAACACATTGCTTAATCCTCTAGAAGGTCATGTCTCAACGACAGACTCCTCCACTGCTCCCATCATTGATGCTACCACTAGTTTGCCCCCAGCCAGTTTTGCTCAGCTTGTTGTCGTTGCCAATGGCACCGATGGAGTGAAAATTTGGCTTCAACACCAGGAAAAGCTAGAAAACATGTTGGAAGAACTGACTAGAGCAGTCACCATGTTAGCATAAGGTGCACAAAGACAAGCTGAAGCCGCAGTGCCCATGAATGCTCGCCAGCAGCAGCAGGTTGTGTTAGTCTGAGATAGATGCCCTATAGTCAATTTGATTGGGCTCTATTGTATCTATGATTGCATATTCTATATTGATTTGATATTGTATAAAGGTTGTATATTCATTTTATATTGTATTAATTGTTAATTACATATTCAAGATAAAGTCCATGGTGGGAAGTTCATTTAATCAATCCTATAAAGGGTTATGGGATTGTGAGGATGATTGTGAATGATTATAGCTTCTACACCAAAATGATACTAGTCGAGATATGATAACTGGGCATTATTAGATCTGTTGAGACTAGATGATGTGGTATTTCTCATTTGATGAGCAGTTGACCGCACAGGCTAAGATGTAAGTGAGTTACATATAAATACACATGTGGACATGACTCAGTTAGTTTGGAGAAATGTAACTGACAATCGTGATCTTGTCTGACCCATTTGGAGATACTATATGGAGCTGCGTCAACAGTTAATCTCCAGTGGTGATCACATAACTGATCTTTTGACTTGAGATTGTGGGATGTCTTTTACATGAAAAGTTGTGCTTTGACCAAGTCAAGCGTGACTCTAATCATGAGGAACAATAAAGGCTTGAGTTGGGTATTTTTGGAAATGTAGTTAGACATTGCCTAATCAAGATAGGATTCATTACCACTCTTTAGAGTGATATTCAAGGCCACTCAATGAATTGGTTTGACTTGATAAATCCTTGAGTAAGGTAGAATCGAGACTCAAATGGGATTTGAGTGCTCGGATTCATTTGAGTCAAATACTTCGTAATGTTAAGAAACTGTGATTAGTTATAAAGGTTGACTTCTATCCATACCTTTGACTAATCCGAATATAGGTAATAAAGGGATTGTATCATGCATTGAGATTAGCCATGTACAGGCTTGTCACCTTGTTGACTCCTACCAAAATTTGGGTAGCTATAATGGCTTACTAGAGTCTGCTTATAGCTTAAAGTCCAAGCGATTAATTTGGAGAAATTAATCAAAATTAATTGGATTAATTTTGTATGCCTTCAAATAGTTTGAAGGGCATTTTGGATTTTTGCCAATATTTCGAGGGCCTACCGGGTCACACACATAATAGAAAACGTGTTATGGCCATGAATTAGATATATTTGATATCCAGGGACCAAAATGTAATTTATTGAAATTACTAGGGCAAAACTGTGATTTATTGAAATTACAGGGGCTAATTTGTAAAAATGAAAAATGGTTTTTCATTAAGGCAAAACGACGTCGGTTTGGGCAATCTATTTTTTGGCCAAACTTGCTTGTGGATGGTGAAGGTTATCAGGAAAGGAAAATTTGAGAAATTTCCTCAGCTCTACTAGGGCTTGGTCCAATCTCGACTCCAGAACAAGCTAGCACTTGGAAAGAGTTGTTGAGGCCATCTGGAAGTGTTTTTCGACGTGGATCACCAATTGGACCAAATCGGTGGTGAGTTTTTCGGCCTTCTTTTGCTACGATTTAGTTTCTCTAAAGGTTAGTGAAGCTTCTTGTTAACTCTACTTAGCTTTTATTGTCCAAATCCAATAGGATCCGGGGTTGAACTGCTCAGTTCGATCATTTTTCGGAAAAATTTTAAAACTCCAGTATCGGGCAATTCTAACATGGTATCAGAGCCTTCTATTGATTCTTTGGTGTTATATGTTGTTTTTGAGCTGGATTATGTGATAATATGCTCAAAATTGCCATGTATGTGATGCATAATGAAAATAGGTTTTTCGGCCGATTTGGGTCTTTTGAAAATCTTGGATTTGATCCAGATTTATTGTTGTTTTTGTTGATTTTTGGCTCTTGAATGGTTTCTGAATGGTTCAGAAACTTAAATTTGTCATGAAATTGGTTTTCTGGACAAATTTTGGCCTCGCCGGAGACCTCGCCAGAAACTGGGTGTGCTTGCTAGAGCTCGTCGAAATTTGGGTATCACGTCAAAAATCGAAGAGCTTTATCGGGATCTGGGGATTCATGCCGGAAACTAGAAATTTCTAGAATCTGACGGCCGGACCGGGAGTTTGACTCTCGGACTGAGTTTGACCCAATGTTTTCAATTTTGCCCCTGGTCTTTTTAAAAAATGACCAGCGTGTCCCAAACATTTTTTTCGAAAATACCCCTGGTCCTTTTTCAAAATATCGAGCGTGCCCTTGATCTTTTTTTCAAAATGGCCATTGTGTCCCTATCCAGAAATTTTTTTTGGAAAATTGGATTAATTTATGTATTTTGATATATTTGATATTGGAATATATATTTAATCTAAATAATTTCAGAAAATGTTTCTGAAAAATATTTTATGCTAAATTAAATTTAATGTGATTAAATTTGAGCTAAAATGATCAACAATTAATTTAAATTATTTAAAGCAACAACATTTTGATGCTTAATTAATTTGGATTAATTGCACCATGCATAATAAATGTTATTATGTGCTGCAAATTGCATGATTAATTGTTATTTGTGCAAGTTTGCTATGGTGAATGTGATGTGGGCAATTTACCTTCAGAGGAATAATTGTAATCTTTATTTGGATTATATTATTAATTGAGCCTGCGTGCTCTATTTGATTATTATAATGTATAATAATTTTTTAGAATAGGAAATTGTTTTCTATTTCTAATGTAATACAAAGACCCAAGCGAAGATTGAAGATTCCAAGGAGGTCCAAGAGCCAATGGGAGTACGAGAAGGCTTATGAAGTTTCTTGTAATGTAAAAAATACTTGATGTATTTTTGACATTGTTCAAATTTCTTTAAGGCTCAGAAACTTAAACATTATATGCTTTTGGGCCCACATCTATTTCACAGTTGTTTATGTGCTTTACATATGAGATATGTATGTATGATCAATGCGAACTATCATTTTAGAAATGGTATGCTTAGGTTGCACCATGCAAAGCATGCAAATCGATTTATGAAATTAATTAATTAAAGGATGGAACCTGCATACGCAATCAAAATCCCTCAATTGCATACTAAATCATAGGCTTTCCATTTTAAATAACATGTGTTTCTCAAATGGTGTCAGTGTTTGTTGTGTCCACATAAGACACTGATTTTATGCGAGATATCTCATTATTTTTAATGGGTCTAATTTAGCTGAGTTTTGGCAATCCGGATGCGTAAGACTTGATTGATGAAACTTGGAGGCCATGTCGAGTAGATAACATGAGATGTGATAGGACTAAAAGTTAGTCACTCGATGATCCGGAAACCATATGAGATGTGAACATTGATAAGCATTACATTTATTGATTTGTTGTGTCCACACAAGGTTGATAAATGTTGAAGGCCAGATAATGTGTTTACGGATCCTGGCCCACTACGGATATATGATATCTCGAATTAGTGGTGAGGGCTTCTAGTTTGCCAAAATAGTGGGAGAAGTAATTTAATAAAAATAGCAAGACGCACTTGCATCATCCTTTTAAATTGGTTTTATATATCAAATCTTACTATTACTCTCTTTACTATGTTGTAGATCATTTGTATCACGTGCATCTCACCATGAGTACGATTCAATTCAACTTGCAAAATATGTTGGACAATAATAGGCTTGTTGGTCCTAATTACCTTGATTGGCTCAGGAACTTAAAATTGGTTAAGGTCCGAAAGGATAGAGTACGTCCTTGAGAAGGATTTACCACCTCCTCCATGAGCCAATGCCTCGCAGTCTCAACAGGATACTTATAAGAAGCATCAAGATGACGTGATGCAAGCACAAGTGTTTATGCTGGCATTGATGTAAAATGAGCTATAGAAACAGCATGAGACAATGAATCCCAGAGAGATGCTTGCGCATCTGCAGGATTTCTTTAGAGCTCATTCACACACTAAGAGGTACTTGACCTTAAAGGAATTGTTCTAGTGCAAAATGAGCGAATGAGCCTTGGTTCATTCCCATGTCTTGCACATGATTGGGCTAATTAAAAAATTGGCTAATTTAGGATTTGAGATAAATCATGAGCTCTCTGTTGATCTCATTCTGTAGTCCCTACCTGTCAGTTATTCTCAGTTTGTGTTGAATTTTCACATGAACAAACTGTCAGTGACGTTGCGGGAGTTGGCAAATATGTTGTCGACAGCTAAGCCCAACATTAAGAAAGGCAAAGGGCAAGTTTTGGTTGGTAAGGGTTCTAAGAAGAAACCCAAGAAAAAAGGCAAAAATGCCCTGTCCACCAAAACAAAGGGAACTATCCAAAAGGGCAAGGGCAAAATGGTGCAGTCTCATGCAGATGATACATGCCACCATTGTGGGAATAAGGGCCACTGGAAGCGTAACTGTAAAGCCTATTTAAAGGAAGTAGTGAAAAAGAAAGCTACTTTTGCTTTAGGTTTGTATACTATAGAGGTTCACTCCTCTCATTCTTCTTTAATAACTTGGGTATTGGATACTAGTTGTAACGTACACATTTG
>JANHAO010018871.1:0-13430 GCA_026873985.1 Saraca asoca
ATTGTAATTATTATTTTTTCATATAAAAATAAGTACTCATAATATTAAATAACATGACATAATAAATAATAAGCTAGAAATCGAGATTGACACGCGTATTGAAATAGAGAATGCGTGTTCAAACTTTTTAAAATTACGGACACGGCCCCGGAATCGAGCTTGACACAGGTGTCGAAATAAGGAATGGGTGTCCAAATTTTTTGAAATTACGGACACAGCCTCGACACGTTTCGTATCAGTGTCGATGAGTGTCGGTGTCGGAAACGTTTCTGACACGCGAACACAGCTGTTATATAAAGTGTCGGTGCATCGTAGGTAGAAAATATGTAAAATATATTACATTATTAAAAAAAGGCACTTACTCTCATTTGTGGGTTCGCGATGGAAGCCTCCGTTCGCGATTCTAGAAAATTTCCATCTTTTCGATTCTATCTCAGTCCCAGAATTGCCAAGATTCTGGAAGAATTTCATTCCTTTTGTGATTCATTTCAAGGGAGCAATTCATTCATTTTGCAATTCACTTCATGAAAGTAATTGATTCATTTTGTGATTCACTTCAGAAGCTTTAGAATTCGTTCATTTAGCGATTTAGTTTTCAAATTTAGAAGTAAAAATTTTTCTTTGTTGCATTTTTCTTTGTAAACCAAAGCTTGATTTATGCTGATTGATATAAATTGATCTGTAGAATTTTTCAGTTTGTATTCTTCAATAATTTGTGTTTCACATCTTCAAAATGTGAGAGTTGCAGTCATGGATGCTTAGACTGATCGATAATTGAGTAAACCCCAGCTTCCTCTCCTACTCTGTTTATGGCAAATAGATGGTATCACTACAAGAATGTAGAAAATAGGTAGTCACACTTTTATCTCAAATGCTTTCTCACTGCCATTGGCAATTTTTCACCGCCACGATTGAGGGTGCACCTTTAATAGTAAAGAAAAAATTAATGTTTTAGAACAGCAACAATTGCCCTATTGCGAACAGGATTACAAGGTCGCTGCTTAAGGTGTGGAGAAAAAAGGCGGCAAACGCACACCCCTTTTTTTCATTCTCGCTCCAAATCAATTTCTATTATTTCTATTTTTCCAAAACAATTCGTGAATGACTTTTATTACAGCAGCACGATAGTTTGCTTCATTTGAATTGTTCACAGAGTTCAAATCCATTGGTAATTATCTTCGCAAATTGGTGAGTTCTTTTTCATGAATTTGATCTGCTTCGATTTCTTTAAAAAAACTATGCTTTTAACCCACAGTACAACACTTGAACTGATTCCAATTTCCCTACAGAAGCAATTGGTTCTTCGGTGCGAATGCTCGTCAAACACTTGAAAGCGTGAATGGTTTATTTACCCACCGATTCTTCTGCCTGTATGCTTGCTTTGGCTCTTCCTATTTTGTCAATATTCTTAATTTATTTTTCTAATTTTGTCTTTTTTTAATTTTATTTTTATTCATGATCATTTTTAAATTGAAATCCATATTTACCTGTTGTTGATATGAAAATGCAACAGTTCTCAGCAATCACCTGTTGGGAATTACAATTGCTAGTGCCAAAATGCTTGTTTAGCTAACACAACATTTATAATTTTGTAGGAGCCATTTAGCGCGAGTACTCTGCTTCACATCAAAGGACATGTTATAGAGGTTATATTTGTTATGGTCATCCTTGGTTCTATATTAAAAAGATAGTAGATATCATAACTTTTAACTTGAACCATTTATTCTTCTTCAGCATATGATACTTCAAATGTAAGAACTATTAAAAAGGCACCAATGAAATCATAACTATTGCAAATGTTTAATAAGTTTGTTTATTTATGTTCGTTATGAGTGAATTTTGTTTGGTTCTTCAGATTATGGTGACATGAGATGTTTAAATCTCAACCTTGGAGTGAAAAATAGAAGTTTGGTTAACCAAACTTTGGCCTTTTCAAAAGTATGTCATTTTATTTAGCTCTGCTGGACTTGCATTCTTGTTTAAGCATGTCATAATATGAGAGGTTTTCAGATTTATCAAATCTTGGGTTTTGTCGTTTTAATTTAAAAATCAATAGTGTAGGTAAGACAGTGTTAAGGATGTTAATGAAATTTTGTTGTTTTAGTTTGCTATTCAACAGTGGCTACAATTCAGTAGGATGAGTTTTGCCATATGCTTGTGCAAATAAAGAGAATTAGAGGTTAGCCCAATTTGTGACTTGACAGTCATTCTCTTTACTTTATACAATTACCTAGGATGGTTTTGTTAAATTTATCATAATAGATTTTGATGTGTTTTGGGCTGGTCATGATCCCAAGCAAGTTTTTGGCAAAGTATCATGAATCTTTGACGAAGGTTTCTTTTTTTTCCTTTTTTCTTTTTTCTGTCATTCTGAGTAAAATTTTTCTAATATTATGCACAAGTGATTATGCCATTCTATATAAATTCATTGCTTATGTGGGGCTATTTTTTTTTTCTTGTATTCACTCTTTTCTCTCACTATTATTAATAGATTTCCATTATTTCAGGCAAGCATTATGCCGTGAACATGAAAGTTCTGCATTGCTCCAATACAAGAGAAGCTTTCTAATTAGTTAGTATGCTTCTTATATCCATTCAGTTATCTTAAAACATTTTCTTGGATTCCAAACATGTACTACTGCTCATTCTATTATCCTATCAAAGTTCATTATAGAAGGTCAGAACTCTTCTATGCTGCTTGTCAATGTTTTATTTTAGAGTCGTTTTATTTTTAAAGGCTTATATTTATATACTTTAGGGAGGACTCCTCTACTGAAATGAATATTGATACAATGAAGTCATCAGAGACAAAAAGGTAGAGTAATGCAAAGATTATTCAACAAGCATTCACCATGAACAAAAAGGTTTAGATATTTATTGATTTGGTTATTGTGTTGTCGTAATTGCTCACTTTTTTAATTGATAATGATAATTTCCGTTTTCTTCTCTGGATTTTGCCTAGGACTCTGCCTTCTCAAACTCAGTATAGTCCTATATTATAGAGAAATAATGATATTTGCCTATGATTATATTTTTCTTGGTGCTTCGAGGAATAATTACTGCTTTTTAGTTAGTTTTTTTGGAAAATTATTTTTGATCATTGCTTGACAATTTAATTGATAGGTATTTGGGTATTTTTCATATTATCCTTTGAATCATTGGACTATGATTACTGCTTCAACATTTTCATAAATCATCTTTGAAGAATATGATCATATGATCAATAGCACCTGAATCAATGACTCATCTAGTATTGGAACTAGATAGACACATAATAGGATTACTGCCTCAATCATACTGATAGTGGATTGGAGGGGTGATGACTATTAAGAGGCCTAGAATTGAAGGTATCGAGTATACTCCTATGCAGATATAGATATTCCACGAGTAGGCTCAGGTTCTTATGTAGGAGTACTAGTTGTAGTATATGTAAATCGATATGGTGGTATATTTTTCAACTTGAGAGACAATTTCTCTTCATATGATCAGGTTCTTTGCAATAATGATAAATGTAAGCATTATTAGAATCATACCTCCTTCTTCTTCCTCCTCTACTGCTACATGACCCCCTCTAATTTGAATTCAATCAAAATAGATGACTCACTAGGAGTTGTAGATTGAGAAGGTATATCTCTTTGTAGATATAGATGTTCCATGAGTAGGCTCAAGCTCTTATGTAGGAGTATTAGTTGTAGCATATGCAAATCGAGATGGTGGTATCATTTTTAACTTGAGAGACAATTTCTCTTGATATGATTAGGTTCTTTGCAATAATGATAAATATAAGCATTATTAGAATCATGCCTCCTTCTCTGCTACTACCATGACCCCCTCTAGTTTGAATTCAATCAAAATAGATAACTCACTAGGAGTTATAGATTGAGAAGGCATATCTTTGACATTTCAAAGAACACAATAGAAAGTATTTACTTATGTCAGTGGTTCAAAATTGGTCAAGGTTTGTTGACGAGCAATGTTAAGTTCAAGGGGTAGAGCCATCAAAAAATGTAGAGCTCCTAATTATTTCCATTGAGTACACGTCGCCTTTATTGTCCATAGTGATATGAATAAGAGCATTCCTCAATTCAAAGATACAATTAGCATCAGAATAAATTTGTGAAATATTTTTACTTTTTCCATTAGGTTGAAACAAGGATACATATAAATTATATATTTTATGCCTATTATCTTTTTTTTAGTAAAACCTCTTGACAAAAATCCACAAATTTTTTTACTGTTTTGTAATGAATAGTATTATCATTAACTCCACTTGTCAAGGTATTACACAAGAGACCAAACAAATGTCAGTCTTCAACCATCCATTCAACTTTTGTATCGTTAGTAGGAGGATCTAAAGTAAGGTGATTTGCTCTTTCAATACCCTTATCTCCTTCAAGTAAGATATTGTTTGCTTTTTGCATCTAACTTTCAGTCAGTGATTTTACCAGATGTATGGACCAGATAAGAGCATTTTACATTTTGATTTTCTTTCATCTTTAGAGGTTGATTTTTCTTTTTGATACTTGAATTAGAAACAGAGGTAGTCATCACATATTTTTCAATCAAAATTTTGAAAAAAAGTACCATAATTCCAAAAAAAAAATAGAAAAACCATAAGAAGAGATTACAAACCAAAGATATGACTATACAGAGAGGTGCAACAGTTGTAAGAGGAAGCGTGTCATCGAAGTGTGACTCATGCACTACTAGAATCTTGTGTGTGTGGTTCTTAAGCACCACCCAAAACGAAGCATGTATTGCACACGTCGCCCAAGGAGAATCGCCATTTGTTGATATACTACCCGTCAACCTAGTATTTTTAATTTCTACCCCGCGTGCTCTAAATCTCTGAGTAGATCTGAATTCCTTTGTATGTACTTCTAGATAGATTCAATTTTCACCAAAATTGATGACTAACAGCCATTACAAACATTGTATTCAATCACTGGATACTTATCGCCAAACATGCAATTCAAAAAATGTTGGTAAATAAAAATCATCGTGAGTCACAACATTAAAAGGAGAAATGAGGAGAAGAATGAAAAGAAAGAATATGTTTTGTTTGATTAAGTTAGAAAGAGAGAAGATATCTAAGGTTTAAAAGGCTCTAGATACAATGTTAAAAGAGAAGAAGTTGTGAAGTCATGCTCATCAAGATAGACATGTGTATTTATAATTAAAACATGTTTATGAAATAGAATTACAATGGGGTTCTAATAGGTCCATGACTCATTGACTTATCTAGGCCTATTACTTAACTAACCTATTTACTAACAGTGATGAAGAGTGAAGGGTAAACTTAGTAGAAGAATCTAACATAAAACTGATATGCTAAGCAAAGCACATAATGACTGTGTTAGTATATATACTCTAGAGACAATTAATTGTAATAATATAGAAATTATATATCTTAGCATATTTGATAGACATGATTTTTTGGCTTCTTCTAGAAGAATACAATAATCTTATATACTATAGATCTGCTGATATCTGGATAAGACATATGGGTATATATTATAAAACATATGACTAGATTGAGTTGCCATGAGACACCATTTGAAATGTTACTGTGTGCTAATGAACTTCATATGTAAAATACGGTGTAAGTGATTTTTGGACTTAAAATCAACACAATATCTTATATATGGAGTTATATGCTTTGATATTATTTTAGAATGCACACTTAAAAAGTAGAATGAATAATTGTTATGCGCACTATGAATACATGAAAGTAGTGATTAATTAAGAAAGTATTTGTCCTTCTTGAAAATAAGAAAAGATATTTAAAAAAATATTTTGAAACTTGTGCTATGATCAAAATTATAAGCTTACATGTTGATAACATAAAAAGAGTTTTATATATAATCAATTAAGAGATAACGCATAGCGAGACATGTACCTATAATTAGACATTCAAATTAAAGTTGACACTTGAACCATATCATAAGTTTAATTTGAATATCAAAAGATAAAGGGATTGAATTACATACTAACATTTTACCATAAAAGTTTTTAATCTTCAAAAATCTATTCCTAGCATTTGGGTGATTATGATACTTTATTAGAAGTTAATAATGATCTATGAATTTAATTGAACAATTTAGGGAAATTGAGTTTAAATTAAAAAGAATATTAATTCAATTAAGTTTGTAGATGCCTGTAAATAAATTCATTATTAACATGCACGAAAATCTAATGGGTCATGTACGATAAAATCTTTTTTATCCAAAGTCAAAGAAAAAGTTAGTATTGACAGTCGATTTTGGTAATCAGTCAACCGAAGATTTTGAGAACCAAACTGCTGTGTGATTATGTAAAAAATGACAAGTGGGAAGAAAAATCAAAGGTAAAGGAAAAGAAATCAGGGAGGAGAAAATTTTTATCGTGATTCAGCTAAAGTCCAGATGAGCCCTACATCCACGGTGGTTGTATTATTTTTTTCACTGTTTTCTTGTTATACATACATAAGAGAGTATCTCAGTAGAGTTTTTTTAGTTTTTTTCTTCTTTTTTCTCTCTCATTTTCTATTGTGGTTTCCTATCCCATTATATGCATGCTGGGAAGGTTACAGATTGTAATTTGTTAACGTAAGACTATGATTACATTTGTGCTGCTTATTAAATGCTAGGTGCCAAGTAATAAATGCTAGGTAAATCATTATCAGACTTTGGGGGCTGCTTTGCGGATTTGTAGAGTACTTAGGCTGCATCTGTCAGACAACAGCTGTTTCATTTGATACAGAGGAGAGCTCCCTGCTGCCCCTGCTGATCAAGGTTCGCAAGCTTGCATCATGTGATCTACCACACGGTCCCTAACGTCCTTAGTTCGAATCAGGCCACACCTTTTTATCTTAGCCCCCGATTCTTTGGGTTTTTGTTGATCCTCTTTTGCCCAATCCAAGGAACATCCACAACATTAGCCCCCCAACTCGCAATTTGCTTGGCGAGCTGGGAGTTATCGACTTGCTTCCAAGAGATGTGACTTTTGTTCATGGCATGACTTGCTTAACGGTGGACTGCAAGCCTTGTATAAGGATTTTAGGTGAATAGCGGTGCTAACTGACTGGTCATGTGAGTCGTACATTGATTTCAGTGATTTTATGAACAATTCCACGTGTTCTCGATGCGACAAAGTGAGGATAGTTCACTGTTTAATAGTATGATCAAGTATGTCTGATTTAAAGATAATATGAGCCCTGGAGGCTTAGTGTGTTTAGCACCAGGTGTGCCCAAGCTGGATTTGGAGCTCTAGAGTCTTAGTGCTTTTAGCATCAGGTGTACCCGAGCTGGATTTGGAGCTCTGGAGGCTTAGTGCTTTAAGCACCAAGTGTGCCCGAGCTGGATTTGGAGCTCTAGAGGCTTAGTGCTTTTAGCACCAGGTGTGCTCGAGCTAGATTTGGAGCTCTGGAGGCTTAGTACTTTTAGCACCAGGTGTGCCTGAGCTAGATTTGGGGAGAGCTACGAGTTGTTTCCGTGCTGGCTTAAGATCGTGGGATAGCTGCAAGCAATGGATTGTGCAGGGACAGGATGTGTAGTTCGCTTTTTTTGTTTACTGTTGATGGGGGGATTTGAAGCATTTTATCTCATAGTCGGTGCAATGATTATTATGCTCAGTGTACATGATTTGGCTTTTAATGCTGGTATACGCTGGTTTGTTATATCGTAGGTCAATTGAGGGGTTTTTGAATCCGATGGTCGGATTTTTCAAAATAAAGCTGGGAGCCCCTTTTCTTTGTTTGCTGAAAACATATGCCCTTCTGCTTTTTCTCTGTTCTAGGGATTATTCATCACCTTTTCTCCAGTCCTTGCCTTATTTCTGTTCTTTGGTTTCATCAAGTCAGGTCCTTGGTTACCGATTTTTCACATTCCACCACTTTATAGACAGCTTCTTGATTCAACAAGGTGAGTTTCTGTTTTCGTTATGGCATATTGTGTTTTTCATTTCTGAAATCTTTGTGGGCATGTTTGTTGCTAACGGGGAATCGGGGCAAGAGTGAACTTTATTTGTTCTAC
Organism: Saraca asoca; assembly: GCA_026873985.1. Lineage (NCBI taxonomy): Eukaryota > Viridiplantae > Streptophyta > Magnoliopsida > Fabales > Fabaceae > Saraca > Saraca asoca. The sequence continues at coordinate 8,013 of JANHAO010018871.1, forward strand.
TGGTTAGCGGTTAGGGCCTTAGGCGATGACGAAATTTCTTTGTTCTTCGGGTGCTTCCGGCTTAGCATCTGGGGCCCTTATTTATGCTCTGTGGATCTGGGTGGTCCAGTGCAGTAGCCATTCCCCTCTTAGGTTGAATTGTTTTTAGAATAGTAGCCTATTTTATCTTGTAGCCTAATTATTTTTCTTTCTCCCTCTTGTAGATGTCTCAGCCCCATAGATGTCACCGCTACTTAATAGTCAGTAAGGACACTGAGTCCGAGAGGATGCCTTGTGCCATTGCGGATGCAGTATCCCAAAGTGGCAAGGTTGCTAGTGGGTTTATGGCTCGTGTTGGGCCGAAGGGATCCGGAGCTGCCTTTCCTTTCAAACATCTTCCCTCCAGTATCAAGCCCAAAGAAATGGGGGGAATTGCAGAGGCATATTTTTTCCTGAGGAGTTACCGTGTGATGGTTCCATCCCGTAATGATCATGCCGCATTCCCTCTTGAGAGGTTTACGGCTATTAGCGTCCATCACCTCAACACGGGCTTTCGTTTCCCAATCCTTTCATACATAATTGACTTCTTGAATGAGTTGGGACTTACGCCGGCCCAACTGACCCCTAACGTATATTCTTCCCTAACTTCCCTTGCATTAATTCATCTTCAGAATGGTCTTCGTCCTCCCAGTGCAAGGGTTCTTTATTTTCTCTACAGTATTAAGGGCGTCGGGAGGCAAGAGGGTTATTATTATCTTTCACCTCGCCCTTCGAAGTATAAAAAAGCATTACCTCAAGGGGATGCTCGAGGGAAGTCCAACGTGGGTCCATATAAGATGCGTTGGTTTTATGTGTCCTACCTGTCGCAGCGTCGTCTTTAGCATCTTTCATTTGTGTGTAATCTGGGTGAGCAAGTTAGAAAGGATGTCAGTCCTTTATTGTTTTTATTTTAATACAGGCCTAACATTTTGCTATGCTTCTCATAGATGGAGTTTGGAAAGAAAGACCGGAGCTGAGTGTGGCAGAGATTGAGGTTCTGGATTAACTTTTGGTTTCCGACGACTCTCCCAACACTTCAAGGTTCAACGTGGAGCTCCTACAAGCTTATAGGCTTTCTCCCATTCTAGATACCGAACTTATTGACAACTCACGTGATATCGGGGTTCGTGGGTCAAGAGAAATTTCCCCGACTGACTTCAGTGAGCAGGCTGCCATGGGTCATGTGAACCTCATTGAGCCTCCTCTAAGATCTAAACGGGTCACATCCTTTGCTTCTTCTTGCACTGAACATCCTACCTCTTCTGCGACCGCTCTGAAGCCTGCTTAGGTCGGCCCGCCTCTTTCTTCCGCGATTGTTCCTACACCGACTCAGCTTATCCTCCCTTTTGATCTGTCGATAGTGGAGGAGACCTTGCTCCTCCTAGCCCTTGCTTCAGAACACGGAGTGACTGAGGAAGAGACGGCGAGATTTTTGCGGTGAAGAGGTAAGACTTCTGCTGAACCTTCTTCAAAGAGGCGGAGGGTTGATAAGGGAAAGGAGCTCGCTACTGATCCGACAACACAGCTCGAGGACACTCCAGGACATCCGAGAAAAACATTGGGGGCCAAGTCCCTGGCCCTTTACCATATTATTCATGATAACATAGGCCAAATTTTGGGAGCCAACATTGCATCCTTGGAGGACAATGGGATTCGGGGCAGCGTCTTGATGGAGGTCTTGGCCAGCCACTGCTTATTGGTTAGTATCGTTTGTTTTCTCATTCTTTTTGGTTCTCGCTTGCATTCTAACTTTTTATTATTTTTTTTAGGGGGCCTTGGAGGCTATCAAGCAGAGGAATGGGTGTTTGAGCTGGGAAGATGAGAAGTGCCAGCTCGAGGCCAGCCTTGCTACGGCTACCAGGGAGGTGACAGAATTGAAGGGGAAGTTGGAAAATGCCGAAACCCAACTTCAAGGAGCTAATGCCACCGTGAAAAGGGCTGAAGAGTCTTTTGCATGTGAGGTAGTCGATTTTGCTTCAAAGTTGCACGGAGCCCATGATGAGCTTCAGAAGAGTAGGGAAGACATATTCTCTTTGACTCAAGGGGGCGAAAGTTTCCAAATACGGCTCGTAGCTACGCAAGAGAGGGTAAACCGTGCTATGGAGAGAGTGTAGTGGGCTGAGGAGGTAACTAAGCGGGCTGAGGAGGTCTCCAAGCAAGCTAAAGAGAGGGTCGCGCACGTTGAAGCGGAGGCTGCCAAGGTGAAAGAGGAGACCGCTGCTATGGTCGAGCAGGCTAGGAGGCCGCGGTTGCTCATACTACCAATAGCTTCATGTATACCCTGTGGCTAAATCGCCTGGACCTCAACTTCTCTTTCTTTGGCGGGGAGATCATGGACATTATCCAAGGTTTCATTGAAGGTGCCAAGACGGCTACTTCTCCAAGCGTTGAGGTCATAGATGGTCCTCCTGGTGAGGATATGACGTGGGTTGAAATCACTTCACTTGTGGAGGAGTCAGTTGTAGAGAGGCCTGAAGATCAAATCACAGAAAATCCACCTACAATGCTCCCAAGCCCCCCAGGCACCAAGGTCCTCCTGACACAGGCTTCTCCAACGTAGCATCTTGATAATTTTATTTTCGTTGCTTTTGTATTTCCTAAATTTGTAACTGAGACATTTTGTCATGACTTTTTAATTCTGCAAAAGATCTTCTTTGCTCCCCTTTCTTTTTTTTTTTTTTTTAATATAATGTGTGATGCCGCTAGGTGATCTATCTTCTCGAGACATAGATATTATTCCTTGAATATAAATAACGACAAACATTTCTGGAAAGAATCTAACAGGGATACAATTTGATTCAAAACTTCAATAGATAGTTATAGTTTTAATAGAGTTAAATTTGCTTTACTAATAATAAAGCTGGAGATGTTCGGTATTCCAAGCTCGAGGGAACTCTGCCCCTTCAATGTTTGCAAGGCAGTATCCTTCAATCTTTAGTCTTTCTTTTATAATATATGGTCCTTCCCAATTCAATCCCAATGTTCCTTCTCTGGGATCACGGCCTCCTAGCTAGATGAGGCGCAGGATGAGGTTGCTTGGTTTAAAGCTCCGAGCTCATACTTTTTGGTTAAAATACCACACAACCCTCTGCTGGTAGGTCACAATTCTCAGACATGCTTCATCTCTTTTTTCTTCAATGAGATCAAGGCTTGCAGCAAGTAATTGGTCATTTTCCTCCATGTTAAAAGTAGCTCTCAGGTACGAGGTTACTTCAAATTCTACAGGCACCATTGCCTCAGTTCTGTAGACCATCGAGAAAGGGATTTCTCCCATGTTACTGCAAGCCATAGTGTGGTAAGCCCATAGTACTTTGGACAGTTCGTCTACCCAAGCTCCCTTTCTGGCTTCTAGCTTCTTCAAGATTTGCTTGATGATTTTGTTCACTGCTTCTACTTGCCCATTGGTTTGAGGGTGGTTTACAGATGAGAAACTCCAAGGTTATCGCAGAATTGGATGAACTGCTTTCTTGTGAATTAAGTCCCATTATCAGACACTATCTGTTGAGGGACACCAAACCGGTAGACAATGTTATTCCAAACAAACTTCTCGATTTGAGAAGAAGAAATCTGAGCTAACTCTTTCGCCTCTGCCCATTTGGTGAAGTAATCCACCGCTACCACAGCATATTTACAATTTTTGCTACCCACAGGGAGGGGCCCTATCAGATCGATCCCCTATATCGTGAAAGGCCAAGGGCTGATCATCTGTTGGAGGCAGGTTCGGGGAGCTCAGGGGACTGCAGCGAACCTCTGACATTTATCGCACCTCCTAACAAAGTTGATTGCATCCTGTTTTATGGTTAGCCAGAAGAAACCCTGTCAGAAGGCCTTCTAAGCCAGTGATAGCCCTCCAGCGTGGTTTCCACAGTGTCCAGCGTGTATCTCTTTCAAAATGAGATCGCAATCGAGACCGTCAATGCATCGAAGAAGTGGAGCTGAGAGGCCCCTCTGGTAAAGCATGTCATCTATGACGCAGTACCTAGCAGCTCAGAATCATACACGGTGCGTTTCTAGCTTATCCTCAGGGAGTTCACCATGCTATAGGTAGTTCAGGATGGGGTTCATCCATAAGCTATGTGCCATAAAAACTGACATTACAATGTCATTCTGCTCGATGTTGGGGAGCGAAAGAACTTCTATGGGTATTACGCCCAAAAATTCTATATCTTTTGCCGCAGCTAGTCAGGCCAGTGCATCCACGTGCACGTTTTCAATTCGAGGGATTTGGTTGATCTTGAACCTTTGGAATCCACGAAGCAATTCTTGGGCCTTTCGCAAATAAACATCCATCTTTGGTCCCTTTGCTTGGTATTCCCCCTTTACGTGGTGAACGACCAATTGAGAATCGCTGAAGATCTTCAGGTTTTCAGCTCACCTCTTTTACGAGATGAAGTTCTGCAAGGAACGCCTCGTATTCTACCTTGTTGTTGATAGCCTGGAGTTCGAGCCTCAGGGCACAGAGGATTTTATGCCCCTCTAGGCTAATTAGTAAGATTCCTACTCCTGCCTTGTGCTCGCATAAGGACCCGTCCATGTAAAGTTCCCACCACAGTCCTTCTAAGGTTTTTGCTTCTTCCACCCCAGGTCCGGTGAATTTGATAACGAAATTAACCAGGGCCTGTCCTTTTATTGCTGACCTTGATTTATAGTAGATGTCAAACTGGGTGAGCTTGATTGCCCACTTAAGTAAGCGACCTGAAGCGTCCGCCTTTTGGAGGGTTTGCCTCAATGGATATCAGGTTGGGACCTCGATGGAATGGGCCTGGAAGTAAGGCCGCAACTTCCTTAATACGACAACGAGGCCATAAACTAATCTTTCCATGGGAGTGTAGTTTTCCTCATCGCTTACCAGCCGTTTGCTTACATAGTAGACTGGGAATTGTGCTCCATTCTCTTTGTGGACAAGGGTCGTGCTAATGACATGCTCTAACACCCCTAAATAAAGGATCAACTTGTCACCCTCCCATAGTTTAGATAGGAGTGGGGCCCAACCTAGATATTCCTTTAGTTGTATGAAGGCGGCTTCGCATTCCTCTGTCAACTTGAAGTGCCTTGCTTTCCTTAAGGCTTCAAAAAAAGGAAGGCACCAATCCGTTGCTTTGGAAATAAACCGGCTAAGGGCCGCGACTCGGTCAGTCAAGCTCTGGACATCTTTAATTCTGCTCGACGACTCACGTCGATTAGTGCTTTAATCTTCTCGGGGTTTGCTTCTATGCCCCTTTCATTCATTATGAACCCGAGGAACTTTCCCCGAAGCTACTCTAAATTCACATTTGAATGGATTTAACCTCATCCGGTACTTTCATAGGATCCGAAACTGTCACGACCCAATCTCCAGGTCCGTGACCGGCGTAGAAGATCGCCCGTAGGAGACCTCCTACAAGCCTAACAGTACATTTT
>JANHAO010018872.1:0-13425 GCA_026873985.1 Saraca asoca
TTTAAATAACTCTTTATTACACTTCCTTCCACTTCCTTTCCTCTCTATTTCCACCCAACCAATCAACATAAAATCATCTTCCATTTCTTTCCCTTCCCTTCCTTTCCTTTCCTTTCCTTTCCTTTCTCTTCCTTTCCCTTCTGCTAACCAAGCAGAGTGTCAGTGGAGGAAGGTCCGGTTTCAGACAATACTTTGTTTGATTCATCTGCCACCAACGTTAAATCAAAACAAGAGTAATGCTCCGGCATTTATTTATGTGAACATTCTGTCAACTTTTATGAAATTTTAATATAAAAATTATAATTTTATATAAAACTTTAAATTTTTATAACAAATTTTAAATATATAAATTTTAAAATATAATTTTATTTTTAAAAAATATTTTCATTCTGATATAAAAATTACAATATTAAAAATATATATTATTACATATTTTCTTGAGCACGTCATGAATAATGGTTACCCAGCATGTTTATTTTCTATCTCGAATAAACCATATATAATATAATATAGAGTCTAAAACGCTCCGGTCTCAGGAGTTTGAGATAAAAAAAGAGGGAATGACTTTCATTCTTAATATCTTTTGACGTACCAAAAAAAAAATTAGTTTTTAGCTTATTAATTTAGTTAAACAATTCTCTTTTAAATTTTAAAAATATTTGATGTACTAATTTTTTAAGAAAAAAATTATTTTTTAATAAGTTATTTCAAGTAATTTATAATTTATTAAAATAAAATTTTTTATTATTTTTCTCAAATTTATCCCTCTCTTTTTAATTGATTGACAGTTTATGTCCTAATTAGAAATCTTCATTTTTAATACTTATTTTTTTCTAATATTATACTATATTCGATACTTATTTTTTTCACAAAGTCCAAAAGGATAAAAAAAATTTATATATAATTACATATTTGATATATATTCATTCAATCAATATAAATAAATCAAAATAAATAAGTAAATAGTTAAATAAATATATGATATCATAAGATATAATTTAATTAAATTTTAGATAATTTTATTTTTATTTTAAATATTTTGATTGTAATAGTATACTTTGATATCAAAATAAATATTATTTAATTTTATTAATGTGTCCTTTTATATCATTTTATATTAATAAATTAATTTAAAAATTAATTCTATCAAACACTTTAAATATAACTAACTTATTAACTTTTAGATAATAACTAATAACTATCAACTAACTTATCAGTTATCAATAACTTATTAATTATTTGTATTAAACAAATCCTTAATCATCGTAATGGCTTAGTTGAAATGGGTCCCATATATTCGGGATTTTAAAGGAAATTCTAAGTGCAACGGTGGATGAGGATTTCTTTATTTTATAAAAACGGACTCTTCAGTATAAAATGAGATAAATAAATATTCTTTTATTTCAATGGTGGGCTTTTATGTAGTCATGCTAAAACGGATTAATCCCAATTTAGATTACTTTTTCATCAAATTAGGGTCAAATCAAGATGCTATAATATCAATACCAGCCTCGATCCTAAATTGACACTTATCAAGTGATTTTAGATAAATTTTATAATATGTCATATTTTAAATATTAGTTTCACATCACTAATTAATTAAAATTTATTATTATTGTTATTATTTAATTTAAATAGAATTATATTAAAAAAATAATAAGTACAAATAACAAGTAATAAAGAAATCATCCTTTAGGAATATTTGAATATTTTCCTAATATTATTTTCTTTGAATATTTCTTAAATTTATAAATTATAACTTTGATATAAAATATTAATTTTTGAAAACAAATTAGTACAATTTTAATGGAATTATAAATTTTTATTATTAGGATTAATTCTAAATAAAACTAATATTAAAATATTGAAAAAATAAATCTAAACGCGTCAACTTTTTAAGTGAAAAATTCTTCAAGTATAAGGGTAAAAATCACATAATCTATTTCGAAAAAAATTCACAATTTGCAAATAATTGAGGGTTATACAAACATAGCCCATTTAGGAGGGTAATGTCCAAATATCATATATAAGTGTAATTCTACCTTTGAATTTTACAAAAAAAAATTGCTAAAATCATTTTCTTTTTGTTAGATTTTTTTTTGCAATTTATTAACACTAGTATTTCTATTCATATTACACTATTGAGGATTAAAGTGATAAAATAGCTCATTTAATTTTGAACAATTTGATAAACAAAACAATATTTTGACATGACAAATCCATTCATACAATTAATACTCACAATTACCTTAAATAGGCATGTAGGCTCTTACCTTTGAGCATCTACAATATCCGCATATTTAAAAGAATAATAGTATATCATTGAGCTGGTGCCAATATAGTTATTATAATTATAAGATTTTAGGCAATATTTACATATGGTAACATCTACACTATCTACTTTTTTTTTATTATTAAAATGATTCCATATAATAGACCTTTTTTTTTTTTTATCTTTTTGCTAAATTGGTTAAAGGTGAGAGAGTGTCTACATTCTTATAACTATGAGCATGTTGTGAAGAAGAAGGATGTTGAGGAGAAAGAGGAGAGGATGCAAATTTGGATGTGCCTGAAAGAGTATTTATAAAATTATTATTTGAAAAATCGATAGTTACATTATCTAAAAAATTTATGTTATTCAAAAAGTTTTGCATATTATTGGGATAATTCAAATTTATGTTATAACTTAATAATACTAGAAAAAAGAGATTAATAGAAATTAACAAGAATGACAACTATTAAATTAATAATAATATCATAAAAATTGAAGAATATAAAATTAAATAACAATTATAAAATTATAAGTAGAAAGGGTTGAAAAGTTTCACCAATGTGTTTCCTTTGAAGTGAAGAATTAATAAATTTTTTGCTTCATACGTTACCTTCAATTTTCCATTATGCTAGACACTTATTAAGAAATGAAAATGTACTAGAAATTTTAAAGAATACGAATGATTAAAGAGAGGAAGAATAAAAGTTTTTTATGTGAATTTAATTTGATTGGAGTGAATATTTAAAGAAGAATGAAAATAATTAAAAAAAAAAGTAACAAATCATTGCACTTACAAAGGCTAGTGAAGTGTGTAAGTGCAAAATACAAGCAATGGCTAGCTTGAATAATTGAAATAAGGATAACAAGATGTTTAATAGCATAATAGACTAAAAAGCAAGCAGACTATTAGCCATAATGTCACATATGGCCAAGATCAACACCAATAGCAGGAAAATGCTTTCCCCAGTTAGTTTCAATTTTCAAGTTTCAACACACACACACATATATTTTGCATGAAGTTTCAACACTTATTTTTCTTGTTTATGTATCAATTATGTTAAAAAAAATGAAAACATTAGTTTACTTAATATATAATTTTATGATCAAAAGCAAATTTGGTCCCTTAACTTTCACACTAATTTCATTATTGTCCCATAAGAAATTTTTTGAACAAATTTAGTTTCAATTTTCAAGTTTCAACACACACACACACACATATATTTTGCATGAAGTTTCAACACTTATTTTTCTTGTTTATGTATCTATTATGTTAAAAAAAAATGAAAACATTAGTTTACTTAATATATAATTTTATGACCAAAAGCAAATTTGGTCCCTTAACTTTCACACTAATTTCATTATTATCCCATAAGAAATTTTTTGAACAAATTTATTCCGTAACATTTAGAAAGCATGCAAACTTGTTCTAATCTCTAACACCATTTGTTTTGCTGATGCAAATCCTTGTTGGCACATAAGCTGGCGTCCTATGTGGCATAAAAAATAATTTGATAGCCTTTGAATGTTGAAAAAAATTCATTTTTTCTCTTAGATTTTCTTATCATTGTATAACTAGGGTTTTGAGGAAGAAGAATATAATATTTCAAGCATCCTTAGTTAACTTTGGAAGTAGAATGATCTATTGCCATTGTGGCAATAAAGCTTAGATTCTAACATCTTAAACAGAGTTGGTTGAGGATTCTTAAGATATTATCATCTTATTTCTCAAAGTCTAACTATGGAACGAAAATAAAATATGAGAAAAATAGTTTTAATATTTAAAAGTTGCCAATTTTTTTATACTACTTACCTAGTAAGGATTTTCGTTAGCACAATCGGAATTAGGGGATTTGAGCAAGTTTGCGTGTTTTCTGAAAGTTATGAGATAAATTTATTCAAAAAAAATTTTAGGAGACAAGAATAAAACTATAGTGAAGTTAAGGGAACAAATTTGCATTTTGACTTATTTTATATATAGCAATTTCTTTATGTAATTAATTTTAATTTTATTACAATTAAATGTAATTATTTATTTTAATAAATTTTTGTAATATATGTTAAAAATATTAAATATATAAATTTTTTAATTTTAATATTATTTTAATATATATTTTTTATTATATTAAAATTATAATATATATATATACTAATCAATTAATCGGATATTATTTATTATATATTATGATGCTAAGAGAAACAAGGCTAATAAGCAAACTCAATACTTCGACAAATTAATAGTCTCAAATAAATGTTGAGTTGAATTATTTCAAATCCAGCCCTTACTAAATTAAATTAAGATGATCATTTTTTGTATTAGACTTAATTTTAAATTAAATAAAATTATACTAAATTCAGTCCAACTCATTATATGTAACCTATTTTGACATCTTTACAATTTTATGTGTAAAAAAATTATGCTCTATATCTCCTTAAAAATTGATCACCTCAACGTCAAATCATCCAGGGGATTTCTATCTCCAAAAATTCAGTACTTTTGTGTTATTATTCATGATTATGTAAATAAAACTATTTAAATTAAATCAGTAAAAATAAGTGGAATCAATTCAATTGTCTCATATATAATTATATTTTTAAATTACATTTGACAACCATAATAATTGTTGTTGTTGCTCTAAATTTTATAATTATAATTTTTTATAAGGACTGTATTTTTATATTTATTTTTAATTTTTTGTAATTTTCTTATATTATTGGATGGCAAATTTCCAAAGGGAATCGATGCCAAATAGCTAATAAATGAGCCAGTCATGCATCATTAAATGTTCTTTAAATCCAACTTCAATTACTGTTTTTTAATACTCACCTGAAGAAACAACTTTCACAGCTCTTTCCCACCTGCGTTACTTGTCCGAAAATGGCGGATGCCTTCTTGTTTAACATAATTGAGAAGATAATCTTCAAATTGGGTTCCTCAGTTGTCCTCAGAAGCTGGTACGTGAAGGGTGACATTGAAAAGCTGAGGAATACGGCTTCCACAATAAAATCCGTGCTCCTGGACGCAGAGGAAAAAAGCTCCGATCACCAAGTTAAAGACTGGTTAGAGAAGCTAAAGGATGCGGCTGATGATGCTGATGACTTGTTGGAGGGCTTCGCAACTGAAACTTGGAGACGAGAGGTGATGACAAAGGAGAAGGTGGCGGAGAAGGTTCGTATTTTCTTTTCGAAATCTAATCAAATTGTGTTTTCTATTAAAATGGCTCATAAAATCAAGAAGATTAGGGAAAAATTGGAGGACATCGATGAAGATAAGGAAAGATTCCACTTTGTTAGTCGTGGCCCGGAGATTACACAAGTTGAGAAACGAAGACGAACTCACTCTTTCACGAGGGAGGAAGATGTTATAGGAAGAGAAGAAGAGAAAAAGGCCCTTGTTGAACTTTTGTTGGACACCACTGTGAAAGAGAATGTTTTTGTTGTTCCAATTGTTGGCATAGGAGGGCTAGGAAAGACAACTCTTGCTCAACTTGTATACAATGATGTAGCCGTTAAAAGACACTTTGAGTTACGAGTGTGGGCGTGCGTGTCTGATGATTTTGACTTGAAATCAATTGCTGAGAAGATTGATGGAGTTAGAACTAATGATGATATAGATCTAGTGCAAGAAAGACTCAGAAGAAGAATTGAGGGGAAGAGATATTTGATTGTACTAGATGATGTGTGGAGTGAAAGTCGAGAAGAATGGCTCAAATTGAGGACTTTGCTGATGGATGGAGGAAAGGGAAGTAAAATAGTTGTAACTACGCGCAGTCAAAAAGTGGCTAAGATAACTGCAACATCTTCAACTTTGTTTCTAAAGGGTCTAGATGAAGATCAATCTTGGAAACTGTTTGCTCAAATGGCTTTTGAAAATGGGAAGGAACCAATGAATGAAGATCTGATAAAAGTTGGTAAAGAGATTGTGAGAAAATGTGCAGGAGTTCCTCTTGCAATCAGGAGTATTGGAAGCTTAATGTATTTCAAAGAGTCTGAAAAGGATTGGATGAGCTTCAAGAATAATGACCTTATTACAATTAGTGAACAAGATAAGAGCATATTCCCCATACTCAAAGTGAGTTATGATCATTTGCCGTCTTATTTAAAAAGCTGTTTTGCCTATTGTTCATTGTTTCCAAAAGATACTTACATTAATAGATGCAAGTTAATTCAGCTTTGGATGGCGCAAGGGTTTATTCAATCATCGGATAGAGGCAAAAGCTTAGAGGATGTTGGTTATGAGTACTTTATGGATTTAGCATGCAGATGTTTCTTTCAAAACTTAGAAAGAGATGAATTTGGTGATATAGAAAGGTTTCAAATGCATGACCTTATTCATGACCTAGCGCAATTAGTTGCTGGAGTAGATTGTGCCATCGGTACTAAGGAAGTTGATAGTATCAGCCAACGAACACGCCATCTATCATTTGATTTTCAATTTGGTTCTTCATCGAGAGTTTCACCTTTGTTGTTTAAGGCATCCAAATTGAGGACATTTTTGATGCCGTGCCAACATTCATTTGATGATGGATTGTTATTGAAAATGTCTGATTGCAAAATTATTATTTCAAGTCTTGAGCAGCTACTTGTTCTAGATCTTTCCTACTCAGACTGCAGAAGATTGCCAAGTTGTATTGGTAGGCTAAAACTTCTACGATATCTTGATCTTTCATGTAGTAAGATTCAATTTTTTCCGCAGTCTTTCACTAGCCTACAGAATTTGCAGACATTGAAACTATATTGTTCTTCAGTGAAACAGCTGCCTAAAAAATTTTGGAAATTAAGGAGTCTTCGACATCTTGAATTGACAGGTTGCATGAGCTTAGCTCGCATGCCGGATGGATTGGGGCAGTTGAGTTGCCTTCAAACGCTATCAAAGTTTGTACTAGGTTCTTCTTCCACACTTGGCACTGGGGCAAGCGAAATGAGTACGCTGAACAATTTGACAGGGCACATAGAAATCACGGGCTTGGAATGCCTACGGCAGAATCCAAAAGAAGCTAGAGAGCTAAAGTTAATGGAGAAGCCAAATCTCACAAGCTTGCATTTGGTTTGGGCTTGGGAAACCATTGATGATAATGATTCAGATGTTGCTGAAGATGATATGACCTTACAAGGCCTACAACCACATCAAAACATGAAAATGTTAAAAATGTTCCATTTTCGTGGTGCCATGATATCCGGTTGGGTCTCTTCTCTAACAAATTTGGTTAATATTGGCATAGTGAATTGCACTAAATTGCGACATCTTCCACCACTGCATGTACTCCCTCGTCTCAAAGTCCTTCGCCTTCAGAGTTTGTCGTCTCTCAAGTTCATAGATGATAGTGACAGTGATGAGCACTCAGTCTCCATCTTGTCAGCCAGCAGTTCATTAGCATTCTTTCCATGTCTCAAAGAACTCACTCTGGACGGGTTGCCAAATCTGAGGAGATGGTGGAGGCGGCTTGAAGAAGGAGCAGCAGCATTGGATCTGTTTCCAAGCCTTTCTGATTTATCAATTACAGAATGCCCTTATCTAACTTCCATGCCACTACATCCATATCTTGAAAGTTATTCTCTTCGAAATGTGAATGCAAAAATATTAAATCAGAGCTTCAAGTTGTCCCCAAAATCCGCCGACTTTCCTTTGTCTAATTCTGTAATCTTCAAACTCAAAGATCTTGATTTAACAGATATGCATGATTTGAAGTCTCTGTTTGGAATCCTTCCGCATCTCACTTCACTGCACAATTTGTGGATTGGAAATTGCAAGGAGCTTGATCCAAACAACGATGAGGATGGTGGTGACTACAGTATGCAATGGAAAGAACTGAAAAGCCTTCGTTCTTTGGTTCTTCGGGCAATTCCGAAAATGTTGTCTCTGCCTCAGGGGCTTCAATTTGCAACCACTTTGCGAAGCATCGAGATTTTATGTTGCTCTGGTATGAGAGAGATTCCAAAATGGATAAACAATCTTGGGTCATCGCTGGAGCGTCTCGACATCATTCAGTGTCCCAATTTGAAGTATCTTCCTGAAGGGACACGTTATCTGAAGTCTTTGAAAAGACTGTTCATTTCTGGATGTCCCCAGATAGAGGCCTAAATTTTCTTTAATTTTTCACGTAGTTGTATATAGCCAACGGCCAAGTAGTGGTGATACTGATGGGTAAGATGATCTTCAACTTCCAGAGGTAATTGCTGTTAATCTTCACTAGCAAAAGGAATAACTCATTATTTGACAATTTTTTGGTTTTTACAGAAGTGGGTATTCAAGAATTTATTGGAATGGTTTTTTTTTTTTTTTTTGCATATAGTATTATGGATCCTACATCTTAAAGATACAATAATCTCTTGTATTGATTTAAATTTGATTAGTGCTATGTGCACGTAACACAGTTTACACATATCCCTTTTACATTTTCTTTGTCCGTTTCCAGATTTTCATTATGCTTCTCTTCACAAACACACACACTCACACACATAAATACCAAATGAATCAATAATATACTCCAATGTTTCAAGTCTTCCCCTTTACAATTTTACACCATTTTAGGGACATAGTTTTATTGATAATCAGAAATTAAACTAATGTGAAAACATTTAACGAGTGAAATCTGCAGACCGGTAACTTAAACATCAAAAGTTCATTGGAAACTAATCTGAAGTCTCTTTTCTTTCTTGCAGATAGGTGACTTGTGGAATATGCTAATCAGAAATGCTTGTGACATGTGGAATATGCTAATCTAATCCAAGTGTTGAAGTTGAAGCTTCTAATCTTAAGTAGGATTTTTTTTTTTTTTTTATAATCTTTATATATTAATCATTATTTCTTCTCTTAAACTGAATCTTCCTTTTGGCATTTGAAATGTTGAGAGCTTAGTTTTAAGTTGTGGTTGTGTATTAATTTGTGATGATCATAATTATATAAAAAATATGGTTATTGCAAAATAAAATTATGGCCGTAATATATAATGTAACCACAATATCATAATTACTTATCAAAATTTAAAATTAGGATTGAAAATACATGCTTGCTACGAAGAAATCTACTTCTATAGATCTGAAGTGTGTATGATTTTATCCCGTGTGTCCAATTTGTTTTTGCTACACCATACAAGTATCACTTCACTTTAAATATGCCCTTTTTCTTTTACTTAATAGATTGCTTGTGGAAGTAACAATTGGATTTGGATCCCTCGAAGTAATGCATGCAGGATGTTTGAAAGTTCAAACAACTTCCAGATCAATGATAAGGTATTATCAAGATATTCAATTATAAGTCATTCACGTGGTCACCATGATTTAAAATTACGATGTTACCAAATTACAAGATTTTATGATGTTTTTGCTATTTTAGCTGCTTGTCACACCCACAAACGCATAATACTTTAATACATCCTCAGAAATCTTGTATTTTTTTTTCTTTCTCTTCAAGTTTATTATAAAAATAATAATTTTCTACATAAAATCTTGTAATTTTTTTTATAAAATATTATAATTTTATATGTAAGAAATATATAAAAAATTGTAACTGTGTAAAAAAAAAATTGTATTACAAGTGTGTAAAACAAAGTTTTGGTTTCAAACTTTCTTGCTATCAATGATAAAAAAAAAGGAAAAAAAATTAAAAGCTTTTAATCATTACATGACATACAAGTGTGTTTGTTTAGTTAAGATTATCCAAAAGCAAATTATCTATTAACCATGATCGATGTTAACCAATGAAGATTCCTCCAATACATGTTCGGTTAAATTATTCTCTTCTTCTTTATAATTTTATTCAATTTCTAATTAGATTCTTGTAATTTAAAAGTTTTGAATTGAATTATTGTACTTATTTTCTATTTCTAATTAGATGTTTTTTGTCATTTTTTTATTAATTTTTTTTAGTAATTAATACATTAAGATGACATCCTTTTAATGCGGTTTTATGACTACTGGTATAAAATTTTTACATAATTTTTATTTATATTTAAGTGACAAATAACTTCAATAAAATTAGGATATTTTGGGATATTATTTCATTTTTAGATGAAAATGTTAAGTTTTTTTGTCCCTTATTTCATAAATTGTTAATAGATCGTTATCTTTGTATATCAATTACTAATAAAATCTAACAAAAAATGAGAATAAATATTTAATTAGAATTAAAAAATGAATATAAAGATTCAATTCTAAAGTTTTAACTTATATGAATGTAAATATTACCTTAAAAGGCCCCTTACTTTTTGTTTTTTCTTGAAAAACCTAAGCAAGTTAAAAGAAATGCAAAAGAAACAATTCAATAAATCTTCAGGGGCAAATTATCGAACATGGACTGGACAATTTTTTATGGTCACGAGTGAACAGATACCTAATAAATTCGTATGAAATGAGAAATTGGCCCTTGGTGGACCTCCTATCGTTTATGCGTACCAAGTTGATTCTTCGATTCAAATCATTGGTCTCAAAGTATGACCCATTTCTTGTCTTCATCCTTTTTTTTTTTAATTTTTTTTTTCGTTTCTCTCTTCTTATGCTACCAATTGGCACCAATGTTTATTCATTGCATATGATGGGTTTTCATCTTTTTTTCATTATTAAATCAACTTCTTTGTTTTGGTATTAATTAATGATAAATAATCAATAGAAATAATCTATTCCAATGATTATCATATTGCCTTCAAGTTTTAAAGAGCTATATATGTTCATTACTACCATAATTTATTAGTTATTTTTTTTCTCCTTTATGAAATGATTTCCATTTCAATTTCTTCACAAGTTCAATAACTTCTTATATAACAAAAAAAAAAAAAATAGAAGCTAAAATAATATTGATGTTTGAACGGTGTAAGTGGTCTGCACTATTCTTGGTGTCTGGACTAATTTTTATACATGTTGATAAAGTTATTTGTTTTAGTAGGTGAAAGGTAACATTTACTTTAGAGGATTTATATATGAAGAAACTTTTAATTTTATGATAGTTTTCAAAGGTTGCTTTTGCAAGTTATTAGAATCAAATTGACAATCTCACCGGACATTTTAAGCTCACCATCTCTTAGTTAACTTCTTGAGTTTATGTCCATGAAATATACTTAGGTAAAACTATTAGGAGAATCATATTTTTCTTATTATATGTTAGTCTTAAAACTTATCAAAATTAAATCCTCACCATCACTGTAATGTTTCACCGAGTGAACACCCTCGTCGGTCTTATCAGGCAGTGGGGAGAAGGTAACAAAAGTTATAATCGTCATTTAATTGTTCTCCAATAATCTTCATTAAATTTCTCCTAATGTCAAAGAGAAGGACAAGGGAAGCTACAACCCAATGCCATGATAAACGCTCCATGCCAGTGGTGTTAAGCTTTTCAGCTTAATAGACAATTTTATAAAGCCACTCTGTGCCCATAGTACTAAGCTTTTCAATTTAGTAGTCAATTCCATATTGATCATCCTGCATTTGTGGTGCTATGCTTTTTAGCTTAGTAGAACAAAGTCAAGCCATTTCAACCCTAGTCTTTAGCTTTTCAGCTTATGGCTTTACTCACCATTGCCTTTTTACAACCCTAAGAAGAATCATCAAAAGTGCCTAAAGCGCCACTTAGCTTGCCTTGCTTCAACATTGCACAAATTTCTTATCAAGTGAACACCTTCATTGAACTCTTCCAACAATGGGCAGAAGGGCAAGAGTTAATAAGTACTTCATAAAGTACCATTTGCTAGCATGCAACTTAGTGGCATCACCTTTCAACACATTAGCAATTGGATTAGGCCTAAGTGTCATTTGCCAGCACATAATTATCTAAGCCATTCATTAGCATGTGGCTTGCATCGACAACTTTCTCGATGAGCACCCTTGTTCAACTCTCCTAATGGCAGGGAGAATGACAGGAGAAATAGAAATTATTTCAACTTAAATGTCATTCACTAGCAGTTGACTTGCTTTAATGCCTCAATGGCATCTCCTTTTAGTATGCTAATAATCAAAGATAAGTCCAAGTGTTGTTTGTCAGCATGTAACTTACCTTAACAACTTTTTCGATGAGTGCCCTCATTGAACTTTCTCAATGGTAGGAAGAAAGGTAAGAGAAATAGTGATTATTTCAACTTAAGTGTCATTCACCAACACATGACTCTCCTCAATGCTTCAATGGCGTCTCCTTTCCATACACCAACAATCGAAGATAGGCCCTAGTGTTGTTCATTGACATGCAGCTTGCCTTGATAACTTTCTTGGCAAGTGTCCTGGTTGAACTCTCTTGATGGTGAGAAAAAGGCAAGAGAAATAACAATTATTTCAACTTAAGTGCCTTTTACTGCATATAACTCACTTCAATAGCTTAGCAGTGTTGCCTTTTAGTACACCAGCGGTGTTGCCTTTTAGTACACCAGTGATAGATGATAGGCCTAAATGCCATTTGTCAACACATTGCTCTCCTTAGAGGCTCAAATTTATCCCTTCTTAGCACTACTCAACAACACATGCCTTGCCTCGACAAAGCACTTAGCAAGCATCCTTGTTTCTCTATCCTCACAGTGGGGAGGAAGGCTAAAGGGTACTAATCATCATATCAACTATGTTTGTTACCATCATTTCACATATACCAAACCTGTAACAAGCACTTCCTTGTTGATAGGGTGATTAGAAGAAAATGAACAAATCACTAATATGAAGGACCCTCATGCTGGTTGAGCAACTCCTACAAACGTCTCCAACTGAGCATTATTGACAAGCATCCTTCTTGTGAAAAAAGATAAGGGCAAAGAATCATTCTAGCATTGAGAAAAGATAAAAGTTGTAAATACCATTGACCAATTTGTACTTTTACCTCAAGTGAACAAGCCTAAAAGCCTCTCATTCATTAGTAAACATAGACAATATTTACCTACTAATCTACAAGGCCAAACGTCTTGCATTTTCTTAACACACAAGTACTAAGGCTCACATGACATCACCATATGACTACTTTCACCAAACCTCCCAGAGAGGGTGAGGGGGCTGATGATAACAACAAAAAAATCACTAATCGCCTCTACAACTTACTCATTCTTATTTGGCCTAATACGCCTAAGGCCTGTTGATACTTACAAGGGTTTCACCACCCTATAATATAAACTAGCGGTGAGCCCGTGCTATGCACGGGTGTAACTATGATTGCATGAATTATGTCATCATAATAAAAATTAAAATTTTTA
>JANHAO010018873.1:0-13434 GCA_026873985.1 Saraca asoca
TGTTATTAAGCATCCCATAGTGCTGATGATGTGGCATATTAAGATTTCTTGGATGAATCTAATGGCTCCCATGTGCTCAACTGCAATAACTGCATGCACTTTGGACTGCATGGAATCCGGATCCCTCTTTTTCTACTTACCCAAGCAGAGGGTTAATAAATATTTTAGATATCGTGACAGTGATGGTCAATAGTTGATGATTAATGATTGTATTGCAAGCAATGGAAGCTTTGTGCTTGCATTAAATAAATGTTTGAAAATTTAAAAATCTGCAAAATTAGTTCCCATCAACAAAATATTCACTGTCCAATTCTTAAATTTAATGATTAAAAAATTGTTCATATGTTCAAAGTGTAGATATCTTGAATATTAATAATATGTGGTAGTACATAATTTAACCTTTTAAAAATATTAGGTTCAAATCCAATTTTTTTTAAGGTAGGATTGTTTGGGTTTAGCAGTCTGCCTGGTCCACAAACACATCTATTCTGGGCTATAAGCCATATAGGTCATGTAAGGATGTCACAACCTAGTGCCCTTGGAATCAGCGGTATAAACGGAGCATGCCCTACCCTAAAAATCCCCAGTCTCTGTCTTGACCAAAAAAAAAAAAAAAACTTATAAATCCTGTCAAAAGAAAAAATGATAAAAATCCTTATTGGATGGTCGAAATTTGTCTTTACAACTTAAAAAAATATAAACTTAAAGTCTTAAATGTATGAATTAATACTCATCATTTATCTATTTATATAATTATGTAAGTGATTTTACAAATTTTTAAATAAATATCATAATAATATTGGATATTAATTTATTATGTTTATTTTTTTACACATAAGTTTTAGATATATAATAATAAAAGTTAAATTAGGTATATAGAATTTTAATTAAAAATATGAAATCAAATTTGAAATTATATGTGAAAAAATATATGTAATACATTAATAATATAATTTTTTTAAATGTTCATAAAAAAGCATGTGAGTAAATAAAATAATTAATTAAATTGATGACAAGTGTTAATTCTAAAATTTTATATAATTTAAAGTTTTAATTTCAAATTTAAAAAGTTATAGGAGCAAAATCCAACTATCTTAAAATCAAAGTTTTTTTTTTTACATTTTTTTTAGGAAATAAACTCTGTCAGTCCCTAAAAATTTTCAATAAGTGCATCCAAACTCTAGGAGGATTAAGAGAATATTTGATAAATAATTTTTTGATCAATTTTTAATTTATTTAAAAGATTTTAATTATTTGACTAAATCAATCAATTATTTTGAATATTTAATAAATGACTATTTGAAACAATTTTTTAACCCTCAAAAAACTAATTTCAAAAGTTAAGAAATCTAAGTTTTTTTCAATTAGTTATTTAATTTTTAAGATGCAAAAAGCTTATCAATTTAAATTTTGACACTCCTTACTCAAGTATATTATTTGATTATTCCTTCTTTTTTTTCTTATCATTAATTTATAAAAAATAATAATATAAATAATAAGAATAATAATAATAATAACAAATTTATTTGGTCGTTATTTCCTCGTTAATTTTTTTCAGTACCATGGTACATAAGCCTGATAAATTTCTCCCCAGCACACCGTTTGGAAAGACCTCTTTAACCCACTCAAGGTGTAACTGGCCATTATTTAATATTACAATTTTTTAAAATTCTTTTATAAGGAAGTTTTCAAATTATATTCAACTATTACATTTTTCACATTATTTAATAGAACATTACACTTACTAACAAGTCATGCTTTTACTATTATTTTTTTTTAAATATTACATTGTGGTAAATATTTTGCGGCAGACTAATATAAAGAAGGAAAAGACTATAATATCTAAAATGATAATCCTTTTTTGAATAGAAAAACATTAAAATTTTAGATCAAGATTCTAACATATACCTGACAATTATGAATTGACAGATTCTAACACACCTTATTTTTAAGGTGAGTTCTTCCATACCTTGAATAAAAATCTGGATAGCAAATAGAAATCACACGTGCGACATTGTTGAAACCTGATGCAAGTGTTTTTTTAACTTGCCCCTGACCATGATTTTTGCAATTTCTTTGAATTGTTTAGGAGACCCAAATTCGAAATTCTTATTCGCCGAAATATTTGAATTTGTAACATTGCTGACTTGAAAAAAAAAATAGGATAATAGATTGAGAAAAATTTTAATATGAAGGATTAATATTAAAATTTTATAAAATATATATTATTTTTTAATTTTTAAATAAATTTATTTAAATTTAGGATAAATAAATATAAATTCGTTAAAAATTTGTCAGTTTTATTTGTACAATCATTTTTGTCAATGTCACAGTTCATTAAATATTAAAATTTCATATGAATTAAAAAATTATTATTTAGTTAAATATATTAAGAATAAAAAATTGTATATATTAGGTTTCATTTTGTTCTTTTAAAAATCAAATATGTCTAAAATAATTCTGTAAAACACACCTACCCTATTACTAAGATTATATTAACTAAGGAAAAAAACTTGATAAATTATTAAAAAAACAAAACAACGATCAAATGAATAATATTAAGTAGAATGAGTTGTACCACAATTTAAAACTATTCAGGAAAATAATTTATTTTTCAAATTTAATAAAACAATAAAAACTTCCATCCAGGATGTGTAATATAAAGTGGAGTAATTTAATATTTTCATTCTTAACTGATATAGAATTGTTCAAATTTACCTTTTCAAAATTAATTTTTAATTTTATTATCTAATATTTTAATTTAAAGTAATTGAATCAAATTGTTAACCAAACTAATCAATTAATGATGAAAAGGCTGACATAATTTAAAGTAATTACCACATTGATATTAAATGGCAACATGAAAAATAACTTACACTTAAATAATAAATAAATTCATTAATATAAAAGGAACAATATTTTTTTGTTTTCCTCAAATTGGAAACTGAAAAAGGATAAATAAATAATATTGTCTTTTCTCTTTTCTTGACAATACAATACAGCATAGGGCTCTATCTTTATCGATTTTCTACTCTCATTTTGTAGAATAAATAAAAAATACCAATTCTTTATTTAAAAAGCTACTTTCATTTTAAATTTTGAAATAAAATTTTCCAAAATGAAGACAAATAAATTAAAACAGAAAAGCAAACAAAAAAAAAATAGTAAAAATTGAAGTATAGCATGGAATTGTTCTTGTTGCACAACAAGGCACACAAAAGATTAAATTAACACCTTGCAATCTCACACTTAATGTAATATATAGCACTAGTATATATCATGTACAATTTACTTTATTCACTTATTTTTATGATAATGTGTAAAAAAATTATTTCACCGTTAAAATATTAATTTAAATTTCTCTTTAATGAGTACATTTCTCATGCCAAGATCCAAACTAAAAAAAAAAGGTATTATAATTTATATTTATATCTATATTGTATAATAAAGTATTTGATCTTTAATATGATGTGAAAATTTCTTTTCTCATTGTGTTTTATTCTATATTTATCTCCCAAAATTTAATGATTGGCTTCTTAATTGGTATTCTAAAATTATCATATGAAATTCTCTTAATAATTTTCTTATCAAATTTCCATTTCATATATAAAATTTTAATTTAAATTAATTATGTGCATAAAATTTTATATAAAAATAACAATACTTTCTCCTAGTTGGTCAACCTTAAATATCATTAATTTATTATCTATTTGAAATCTGAAGTTTACATGTGTATCTTTCATTTACTCTTTTTAGAGACTCTAGGTTAGATTGCCATTGTTTAGATCTTGGGTTACAATTATAACCCTCTTTCATGTGAAATCAACATGTATAAAACATCTAATAATATTAATGTTAAATTTGGATGTACTATTATTTGATCTAATATCTATCTTAATCTTTTAAGATAATAGATATTCTAATAAGATATTTTTATTTATCTAATTCTATACTTTTTAATTAAAATTATGTTTATTATGAAAGTTAAAAATTTTTAGGAGATTACATATTGATATTAGGAATAAAATATTTATTAGTTTTTTAATTAGAGTAATGAAAATAATAAAGAAGATAATTTTTAATTTTATATTTTATTAAAATATGCATAATAATAATTTTTAATGTGTTTGAATGTATATTAAATAAGTTTATAAATTATATTATTACATTCAGACACATTGAATATGTTTTACTCTCAATCATAATTTATTTGGTTAGTGCATAATTTGGTTAATTTATTTGTGTTTTTGTCCAGGTATTATTTCTATAAAAAAAAAAAAAAAAAGAAGAATGGATGATAGCCCCATTTCATATCCACTCGGCACTTGTGTAATTTGGATTTGATGAGTTCAAAATTAAAAAAGTCCAACCCAACCACCCACCAACTAGGAGTATATTCTTAATACAGTTATTTTTTGGGTTCAAAACATAAGAACCACAATAAGGACATACCCTAGGTTGTGAAATGTGCAAATTAGAGTCTTAGTCTATTTTTAAATGGGACGGCGCGATTCCATATATATAATCTTCCTAATAATATAAAAATTATAATACTTACTTTTATTTAAATGTTATTACATAATCAGTGTGCTCTACTTGTCACAAGAAAACAAGTGAAAAAAAAATTAATTTTTTTATTCTTTCTATTTCAATTTAAATTATATATAAAATTTATATATTTATATATTTTAATAATAATTATTTATTTAAATTATTTTTAACTAAATTTTAATTTAATTTTTTAATTTTATTATTATTAAATTTTTAATTATTTGAATTGTTAATATTTAAATTATTTATTTAAGTAACGAAATTTTGATATTTTAATATTATTAAAATGATTTTCTACTTAAAATTTGATGATATTATATTTAAATACTAATGTTAAAAATAAAAGTTAAAAGTATTTTAACACTTTAGTGAGTTACATAATTCACAATTTAAATAGTTTTAATAATATATAATCTAATTTTTAAATTGTAAACAATTATACGTTAAATTCAGGATTTCCTAAATGGACTAGCAGAAGGCCCAAAATAGTAGCAGATTCGTAGCTCATAAAGGTGCCAAGAATGCTTTAGCCCTAATTTGCTCGTTTAATAGTAGATCTTGTGCGAGCTTTAACCAACTCGACCTTGCTATTCTGACAATAATAGTGACCCCAGACCAAGGGTTTCGGGTCGCAAGGTACAACCTCCAATGAGAGGGTCGCTGGGTAGGAGGCAAACATATGACATATCCGAGTAAACAAGGGTCCCATCTGCATAAAGTAATCTGTAATAACCGAATTGAAAGATATGTTTTGCCTTGTACGTATCCTGCATGATATAACATATTTAAAACTTGTAAATTTATTATTGTAGCCTCATTTTCTCAATAAATAGAAGGAATGAGCACTCTGTAAATGGAAGGCTAAGGCTGAAAGATCATACTGAAATTATGTAGAAATTCTTTCATATCAATATATTATCGTGAACATAGGATTTGCTATTGTTCGGATTTGACCGAACAACATTAAAAAACTTTGTATTTCTTGTTGCTCCTCTTCTTCTTACTTTTTCATATTTGTTCACTGTGATTGGAATCAAATTGCAGCTTGAGTCTTAAAAGAACCTCTTCAGTTACTTGATTCTGGTAGAACCAAAATCCAATGTCAACATAAACTATTTAGATAAACGTTATATATCCTTATTCTTTAAAGAAATTATCTATTTAAAAAAATTATCTAATAAATTTGTATACACCTAATTTTTAGTCTAAATTCATTAATAGATTTTAATTTAAATTATTTCTATGTATTAAATAATTTATATATAATAAATAATTATATTTATATAAAAATAAAATGCTTATCAACACATTATTAGTAACATGTAATTATGATTTGATTGATAATATTTGTACAAAAATTTTCATTATTTAAGTTTTCATTTTCTTAAATATCAAATGCTAAATTTGATATTTCATAGTTTCCTATTTTAAATTTTTTATCACTTTTAAGTAATTATTACAATTCTAATTTAAAATGTTTCTAAAAATTTATAATTTTTTTTAAAATATATATTTTTAAAAATAATATATTATTTATAATAATTATGAACTTTTATTAATTAAATAATTAATTTTTTTGACATAAAATAGTTAATTTAGATTTTTTAATAAAATAATTTATAAATAAATTTACTTGAGCTTTAATATATTAAGAAAATATTTTTAAAAAGATGAAAAATTTTAAATGATAAATTTAGTTAATTTAAAATATTAATGTAATAATTTTATTAAATTAAAATAAATATAATATATTTTTTGATTAAGATGAATAAAATTATATTAATTATATAATTATTTAATAATTACATATAATGATGATTTATCAATATTTTATAATTTAAATTTATATTATAAATTATTATAAAATAAAATTATTAAATTCCTGTATTTCACAAGATACAAACAAGTGAGTATTTATTTGAATTCATTAGACATGAGATACTTAAAAATTCACTAGATTTTATCTTAAATCAGTGAATCAACTTTGAAAATCAAGTGTAAAGTTCCTGTCAAACACAATCCTCACCATTGTTTGTATCCATGGCACATTGGTGTAGAGGAGGCCAAAATTATATAGCCAATAGTCCTTTGTATTTTGTGGGAGTCTTGCCTTGTTCGGGTGCGGTTGGGCTATTGCTTGCTCAATTGACAAACTGAGCGACAGTAGGCCCTTGTTATTGTTGGGAGTTTGATCTTCCCAAATGCATAAATGCGGTTGCATCCATGGCCAACTCGCCTCAAGCATCTGCTTGCAACGTGCAAAGATAGGCCATCCATTGTTCGGATTCATGCTTTGATGGTCTTGACGGGAAACTTCGCCCATGATAACATAAATGGGAAGCTTATTGCATCCTATGCAGGTATTAGGTGTAACATGCTAGCACGCCAAGTGTTCGACAAATCACCTAAACGAGCTGTAGATGTATGGAACGCCATGATTATTGCATATTCTCGTAACGGGTACCCAGATGAAGTTCTCAGTCTCTATCATGAGATGACTTTGGAAGGAGTTAAACCTGATAGCTCAACTTTTACAGTAGCTTTGAAGGCGTGTACGAGGTTGTTGGATTTGAAGATGGGGGAGGAGATATGGAGTAAAGCAGTGGATTGTGGGTATGCCCATGATGTGTTCGTTACGTCTTCTTTGTTGAATTTGTATGTGAAGTGTGGGAAGATGGATGAAGCAACGGAAGTTTTTTATAAGATGCAAAGGAAGGATTTGGTTTGTTGGACAACTATGATAACTGGGTATGTACAATGTGGCCGGGAAATAGAAGCTATTGATGTTTACAGGATAATGCAGAAAGAGGGAATGGAAGGAGATGGAGTTGTCATGTTAGGGTTGGTTCAAGCTAGTGCAAACCTTGGTGACTGCAGATTGGGTCTTTCAGTTCATGGGTATCTACTTCGAAGAGATATTCAAATGGGGGTCATAATTCAAACCAGCCTGGTGGATATGTATGCTAAAACTGGCCATTTGGAACTTGCTTTTCAAATGTTCAAGATGATGCCAGATAGAAATGTCATATCTTGGGGTGCATTGATTTCTGGTTTAGCTCAAAATGGTTTTGCGGGAAGTGCACTTGAGCTGTTGTTAGAGATGCAGAATGATGGATATGAACCCGACACAGTATGTCTTGTTGGTGCACTTCTTGCTTGTTCCCAGCTTGGGATGTTGAAATTGGGAAAATCTATACATGCTTATATGATCAAGAGATTGGATTTTGATCAAGTTTCAGGTACTGCAGTCATTGATATGTATTCAAAATGTGGAGCACTTTCTTGTGCTTGTGCCCTTTTCAATCAGATAAGTTTTAGGGATAGAATTTCTTGGAATGCAATGATTTCCACCTATGGAATTCATGGGCGTGGAAAGGAAGCTTTATCACTCTTTATCCAGATGACAAAAACAGATATAGAACCTGATCATGCAACTTTTGCCTCTCTCCTCTCAGCCTTAAGCCACTCGGGTCTTGTGGCAGAAGGTCAATATTGGTTTGATATCATGATTACTAAATATAAGATAACTCCAAATGATAAGCATTATGCTTGTATGGTTGACCTCTTGGCTCGTTCAGGACAAGTCGAAGAGGCTCTCAAGCTAATTGGTTCCATGAACACTGAACCAGGGATCGCTGTTTGGGTTGCCCTCCTGGCTGGTTGCTGCAATTATGGGAAGTTTGTTATTGGAGAGAATGTGGTAAAGAAGGTCCTTGAGTTAAATCCGGATGACCTGGGTATACATGCCCTGGTCTCTAACTTCTTTGCTAAGGCATGCAATTGGGATCAAGTAGCTAATGTGAGAAAGGCCATGAAATTGTCTGGGATGAAGAAGGTCCCTGGCTATAGTTTGGTTGAAGTGAATGGAAAGCAGCACACTTTTCTCATGGAAGATAAGAGCCACCATCATTATGATTATATTGTATGCATTTTAGATAATTTGGACCTTGAAATGAGGACTGCTGGATATGTCCCAAATTCTGAATTTCTGTTTATTGATTTTGAAGAGGATATGGCATGAAAATTAATGTGATCAAAGTGAAAGGTATTCTATAGCTTTTGCTTCCTCATTGGGTTGAGAATCGTAAAGAACCAGAAAGAACCCAGTTGTAGGTTTCAAAGATATTTCACCTGGTCAATGAAAAATACCAATGAAGATAGATTGTTTGTTAACAGAGGCAGAGAGTCCAGATTCAGGCTTAATCTGTGATTATGCTACATTTTAGGAGGTTTATTAATCGTTATCAAGCAAAGGACCTGGCATCAATGGATGGAATGAAAGTTTTGACATCAGGAAAAAACTTGGCCAGCCTATATCAGGAAAATTTTCTACAACCTTTGGGCTGAGGTTCAGCAGCTCAAATGGATGGTAGATACATTAACATTCAGATGATGCAATTCAGAACAATGGTGCAAGTTGAAGTTTTCTACAGAACTAACATAGAGACTGTTAATCTAGATGGATGGAATTAATTTCAGGTAAGTTGACGTACAGATTTCCTGGTTGAAGCATATTCTCACCCCATGTAACTGTACCCAAAAACATTGATTGGATTTACACTTTGGCGCAAGCATATCTTGCTTCAGAGTCTGCAAAAGTTCCTTTTTTTTTTTAAATGTATTTTTTTTTCATATATATTAGAGGCCAAAAATGTCCAGTCAAGTATTGCAGAGTTTTTATTTTCTTGTGGAGGGCATTGCTGTAATGGGAATATGGGAGCTATTGCCCCATTTGTATAAAATCAAAGTGAGTGATGAAAATGCCATATCTTGTTTGTTGACCATTGATTTTAAACTGTGCTGAGAGATTTGACTGTTACGAGTGAAATTTGTTTGATGCAATTTTCTTTGCTTCATATATTTTAGTTTTGACACTATATTGGGTGTTTGTGTGCAAGAGACAAAAAGAAGAAATAATTGGTTCACTAATGTCATTTATTACTTAAATTGTCAGGTTAAATTGAAGGCAACTGTACAAGCTGCTGCTCTATTTGAGCCTCATGTTGTTTTAACCATTGACTCTTAAGGGTTTTTCTTTCCGGTTGTTGAAGCAGCTAAGAGGTACTATGCAATTACTTTGCTGGAAGAACTGCTGCATATTTGTTATTGACAGTTACGGTGTATGCTAATGGGAGAATGGTTTTTGCAGTTAGATACATTCAGCAAAAATTGCATTCGCCTGTACACTTTCATTATGTAGCACCATCATTCTGGGCATGAAAAGGAGGAGAATCAAGACTTGGAGGACTAGCTGAATTTGTGGATCATCTCTCGTGCATACATCCACATGAGGATGAAATACGTAGATTGAATGGATTGGATTAGCTGCAACCTTCGTTGGGCATCCTGTACTAGAAGATATTCTAGAGTTGAACTTGGTATGATCTTCCAATCTTTTGATCTACACTTGCTTTTATAATATCATTAAAGTCTTTAAGTTAGTGGCTTTGTTCTTCTTTTGGCGATAAATATTTTTTGAATTGTTGTTGATTCTAGTTGAGCTTCTGGTATCAGACTTCCACTCCCCGGTATGGAAGCAGGGCATGGACGTCCCGGTCAAACTGTAAATGGCTGTTGGACACGTCGACAGCTGAACCGGCTAGCAATGCCAATGACAGGTTTGCAGAGCAAGTCCCTAGACTTTTTTTTTTCTTGCATTTGTACCATCGTTATTAGAAGAAAGAATGGAAAAGATAGTGCACACAACAGTCAACACCGATGACATAAAACTGCACATGGCATCAATTGGGTCAGGACCAGTTGTCCTCTTACTCCAAGGCTCTCCAGACCTCTGGTACACTTGGCGTCATCAGCTTCTCTCACGCTTCCCTCGGCTACTATGCTATCACCCTTGACCTCTTCAGGTATGGTGACTCCAATGCGCCACCCTCTGCTGCTTCCTACACCACCTTCCACATTGTCAGTGACCTAATTGGGCTTCTTAATTCTCTGGGTATTGAGCAGGTATTTTTGGTGGGTTATTACTGGGCTGCTGTGATGGCCTGGTATTTCTGTTTGTTCAGACTGACCATGTCAACGCCTTGGTCAATATGAGTGTTTATTATGTCCAAGGGACCAAACAATAAAGCCCGTGGAAACGTTGAGAGCTTTGATGGGTGACAATTACTATATCTGCAGATTTGAGGTAAATTTCTCTTCTTCATTATTTAGGAAATTACTTTTGTTTTTCATCACAAATATTGGGTTAGGAAAATTTATTCTATACAGCTAAATTAAGCTAGCTAGACAAGGGATTTTGATTTATGCATTGGAACGCTTACAAAGTTTCAAGTACCAACTCATGCCTTCCGTGTGCAGACTGGTTGAGTGATGAACTGGTGTGTATGGAAAATAATAAAGGAACTTAACTACACTCATTTATACGGTTGTCAAAATCTGAAGATTATGGACAGTTCAGTCTAGTGAACAAGGGTTGAATAAATCAGATTTTGTCAAGTGTGCACCCAATGACAAATTGCAAGGAAAATGAATTAGTGTAGCATTGCTCTTTCTTGTATTTGTTGCGTCTGGTGTGGTATTCTGTTTAGTTGAGAAATGATTCTGCAGGTCAACTAATATCTCATATTAGATCATCCTGTAGGAGACTAATGGGATGCTATAGTTAATCTATTGGAATACAATCTCGACAGATTTTGATGCATATTTTCTTATTTATTATTTTTACACGTGTTCTTTGTAATATGTCACCTTTTCCATCATTCTGTCTTGCACATCTAGGTCTGGTAAGTCACCTCTGCATGATTCCTGGGTTAACAATGTCATCTGGTATAAAGGTTTGCTATTTTGTCTGGAATATTCTCTTGAAAAATATTCTCTGTCAAATCCAATGATGTTTCTAAACTTCTTCACATTATGCATCATGCCTTATTGTTTTTGTAGATCTCCTGTGTATTCTGCTAACTTCTGTTTATTTATATAGACCTCCTATGTTGGTGGTTTTGGCCCCAACTCTTTCATGTACAAGATTAATGGAACTGCTAACGTCAATGCAATTAGAGCAGCTTCAGAACAAGGTAATGAACGGCTCAGATTTTTTCTTTTAAATTAGTAACACCTTGTCGATCAAGGAATTATTAGACTCAGCTCTTTTGTCAAGTGGAGAGGACAATTGATGAACATCAGAAGGCATAGTATTATAGGTGCAGGATTATCTTTCTATCGTGCCTTCTTGGATTTAAATTAGTAACATCTTGTTGATCAAGGAATTATTAGACTTGGCTCTTTTGTGAAGTGGAGAAGACAATTGAGGAACATCAGAAGGCATAGTATTATACATTCAGGATTATCTTTCTATTGTGCTTTCTTGGATTCTTTTATCTTTACAAGTATGAAGTGATAAGTTCGGTTTGTCGCGGCTGAATCAAATTAGAAATTTATAATACCGGATTGCACTACTTTACTTGTAGCATAGAACAACACCGGGTTGAACCCAACGATCATTTATGGATATTATCAACTAGATTAAGAGATGTAAATTGGGGGGGGGGGGTTGGCAGAACTACATTAACAGAAACTACACTAAGCTACACCAACAAAACAGAAATTAAAACTACAAATAACAAAGCAACCAGCCAATGGAATCAACTTGAGATTAATGCTTCCTTGATTACTAAATGTTTGTTCAATTGTTAATCATTTCTATGGTTTAAAATCACAAATAAGAATCCTTAAAAATGATTAATGAGTCTAATCAGAACTCAGCCACAAACAGTCCATGAAATCTCAATGCATTGCTTAGTTTTCTTATCCTCTTCTAAAGGTGATTATCAAGATCTTAATAACCATATTAATATCTAAATTAAATAGATTCATTCAACTCAGATATCACAATAAAAACAAACAGGAAAGGATGAGAAATAACAAACAAATGAATGGAAAAATGATCCAAGAATCTCAGCATTAAACTTCAAGTAGCAGCCCTTTGGACTTGGTTACAAAATCAGCCTTTCATGGAGGTTGGAAAATACAGAAAAGAGGGGAGAAAAATCTTGATCTCTGTCTCACGAAATACTACCCTAAAACACACTAAAACTAAGCTAAAAATTGAATGAAAAATTCTCTAACCAAAAGGTTTCACCTGGGTAAAAAGGAGAAGGCAGAAAGTTGGTGTAGCAGGTCTGCTTTCTGCTGCCTGTCCTTTTTGCGTGCTGTCCCCATTTGCAAGCTGCTTTCTCTTTCTTTTCTACTGACTTTCAGGTCTCCAACTGGCTGTGTGTTTGTTGGATCAAAGGATGGTGAAATGGGCTCAAGATCCATGTCAACTGGGGCCTCGAAAGTCCAATTTTGCAGAGCCCATTTTGACAGCATCTCTGCCTCTTTGTTGCAGCCTATTTTTCACGCCCAATTTGGTGTTTTCAGCTCTGGAAGCCTTCATGAGAAATGTAGCATTATGTGTTAGCTTCCATTTGGGCTTTGTTTCACCTCATTTGGACCTCTGTAACTCAAGTTATGATTTGTTGAATGTTCGGAGGTCAGACTGCCTGGACAGAGCTGAGACAGTATTCTGATTCTGACTTGAGCTCCAATTTTAGATGACTAATTGCGTAATTCAGTTTTTGCAATCTTCATGAAAGTTGTAGATCTATCTCTTAGCTTTCCTGCAAGATAAGAGTCACATCAATTGGATAAGTGTAGCTCGAGGTATAGTCAGATTACAAAAATTGCTCGAAATGATCAATTATGCAGAATTTTTCAATATGATGCCAATTGACACAAAATCACAAATACACACTAACACAGCTGGAGATAAATCATTTTGGCCCTTAAAATGCTAAGTGTGAGGACAAATAAATGCATGAAATATTGTGTTATCACATTCCCCCACACTTAGCTTTTGCACTCCCGGGCAAAACTTAAAACAAA
>JANHAO010018874.1:0-13423 GCA_026873985.1 Saraca asoca
TATGCTTGTGGGATGCATCAATCAGTGGCAGCAACACTTGCCCAGATGAAATTGGAAATTTGGAAACTATAGAAGAAATTTAGGGCTTCAGAAAATGGACAAATAAGAGTGAGGGCTTTTTATAAAGTTCAGTTGTATCCACTTAGATTGTCAATTTTTCTTCCTCTATCTTGAACATTTTCATTTTCATTTTTGCAAACAAATCCTTAACCTGATGGAGCCTCACCTCACCTCTGCAGTACAGATTGTGAGGGCTGCACCTTTTTACGAAATGAGTTTAGTGTGAAAAATAAATTTATACATGATGCTTTTCTCGTCCTAAACTGTGATCTCTCATGAAGAAAAAAAGAAAAGGATAACAAAATAAGGTGAAATGTTTGTTTAATATTTGAGTATTGATCACTAAACTAAAAACTAGTAGAAAATGTAAGTGTTGTATTTAGACCTCTAGGTGATAGCCCTTCAACGAAGCATCGTCATTCGGTGTTGCCTTAATTTTTTTTTTCTTTTAATATTCTAAATTTGCACTTAAAACAATGCATAAGTATTAAATGGATTAGCATTTTTGCTATCATTAAAAAAGAAAAGACCCAGGTGATAGTTGAGATTGAATCATTGACTAGTCACTGAAAGTATTGTTTTTTTTTAGAAAATAAAAGTTTTTGCATAAGTATACTGCTCCACTATGATCAGGATATATTACTTAAAACAATGCATATAAATTAAGTCGTTTAGCATTTTTGGTACCATTAAAAAAAAGAAGAAGAAGAAGAAGAAGAAAAAGACCCAGCTGATAGTGGAGATTGAATCATTGACTAGTTACTCGAAGAATTGTTTTTTTAGAAAATAAAAGTTTTTGAATAAATATATTGCTCCACTACATGATTAGGATATATTACTAGTCTTTTTAAAATTTTACAGTGAAATTTACATTTTGCTTAATCTAGTGATATTATTGGCAGCATATATACAAGATTTAAACTGAAAATATAAGTGATTAAATACAACAAACCTTATTACTTGAGGCAATCCAAAATGTTTTCAAATTATTATTGTAGTTAATTGGTTTTATGGATGCAGTTGCTAGAAAAATAAAAATATTCAATTGCAAAAGCGAAATAGCAATTACAACCTTATATAATTATAATATTGTCGTCTTTGAATAATATGGGGATTGTAAATATCATTTTAAAATCATGATTGCAGACAGCTAATATAGATTAGGCAAGTAAGTATAAGAAATTATGCCATAGCTAGTGGTGGTTTGTTTAATATTGCTAATGGACATTTAGGAGACCGCTAATTGAACCACATTAATACTGAATTCTTCTTCCATACTAACTTCCCTCACTGTTGTAGTCTTATGAACCACCATCATTCTTCCAATAGTTTATTTAATTAGGTAGTCTAAATCTATATTTTTAGTACTTTCAGGCTCCACATCTATCAGAATTTATCAAGTCACTAAATTATGGTTTTAACTGTGAAGGGTTTGAATATGATAATAAAGATTTTAGGTTAAAATCTTCTTCTTATCAATACACCTAAAAAAAAACCTATAAAAATTCATGAAATAATAGTAACTTGATAGCTAGAGGCTTCAAACAAACAAAATACAATGATACTTTAGTACGCACCGGAAAACTTCAGAAGTTTTTATATATGAAAATTAATATAAGAGTTGTAAAAGTTACAAATTTTTAAATAAAATCTTATAATTTTTCTCATAAAGAATAGCTATTCCCTATGAATTTTATGGAAGCATAAATTGTGTAAAAATCTATTATTCTATTCTTATCTATTTTATTGTACTATTAAAACAGAGTTTGATCACTGATACGTGGAATCCTAAAGTTAAAATTTTCTCGCTTCTCTGATTCTAAATTTTCATTCATAATCCAGGTTATAATTAACTATTTACTTTTTTAAAATTAATATAGTTAGCATACTCACAACTTGAATGACAGTTGTCTGATTCACCACTACAATAAATAATCATGAATAAATTTAAATAGATAATTATATTTTTATAGATAAATGTTATATTTAATAATTAGTATTAATAAACAATAATTTTAATTTCAATCTTATGTGAATAAATAAAAAATTCAACTTCAATCTTATTTTAATAAATAAATATAAAATAAAGAAAAAAATGCAAATTATCCTTTCAACTTTAGAGTAGTTAAATTTTGTCCCCATCAATTTTGAAAACTTAGAAATTAAAATCTTAAATTATACACAATTTGAAATTAATTTCCATTGTCCACTTACTTAATTAATAATATGATTTTTCATAAATTTTTTAAATAAAAATCACAATATTATTGAAAGTTGGTTTGTCAAGTCATTTTTTTCTCATAATTTCTACGTTATATAATTAGTAGAAATTAAATTAGATATATAAAATTTTAATTAAATACTTGAAAGTGAATTTAGAAATTATATGTGAAAAAATGACATGATAAACTAGCATGCAATAATACTGTGATTCTTGCTTAAAAAGTTTATAAAAAATCACGTAATTTAATAAATAATCAATTAAATGGATAATGTATGATAATTTCAAGTTTTGTATAATTTAAAGGTTTGATTTTCAAGTTTTAAAAGTTCGTAAAGGCAAAATATAACCACACCAAAGTTGAGGGGGCATTTTACATTATCCCCTAAAATAAAATAACATATTTAATTATAAATAATTTATCCAGAATTTTTTTTGTAATGAGAGAATGATATCTGATAGTTATTTTCTCTCACATGAAAATTGTTTATGAAAATTTGTAATGTAAATATTAATAAACATATTAGTTAATTATTAATGTCATCAATAAATGTTAGCAATATTAATCTTTAAAGTTTATATTTATCATAACTACAATCGAAAAGTGAAATGTGCATATTTTTCTAGCAACAGATAATGCATAATAAAATAGTAATAGTATCATATTCTAGCTCGGGTTCTGGCTTCCTTTTTAAATATATATATATATATATATATATATTATGAGTTTAAGTTTGTGTTTAGATGGAATCAATTTGATGGATGATAGAATGAATGATTCTAGACAATTTTAGGACTAATTTGTGATGGTTGAGAGTCAAAGAATTGGGATAATTATTTGGGATTCAAGAGGAAAAGTGGAAAGGAATAGGAGTAGAATAGAGAGACAAGGATGTTTTTGATAGATCAAAAATTAGAAGAATTGGAATCCTAAAAAGGAGAGGCCCTCAATGTGAAGCTTTGATACTAACTTGAAATTAGAGATTTTGTAAATGGTTTAAGAGAAACCTTCGCCAGAAAACTTTTATGTATATTAAAAGATATAGTTAACAAATAAAATTCTAATACCTAATCTATTAATTAATAGAATACCTACTATAATAAGGAATATATAAAGATAATTACTAAATGATTTAAAATAGATAACTATCTATTTTATTTACATAATTCTACAACAAGGATTTGGTTTTTTGCACTAATTGTTTGATTTCAAAGCCAATTAGTATAATTTTGTATTAATTACAAGTTCATTGAAGATTAATAGATCAATAGATTCAATAAACAAAAGAATCAAAGAAGAGTGAGTGATATGAAAAGATATAAAGACACAAAGATTTGATTTAATAGTGCATTTTTCAATAAAGAATTATTATGTTTTAACATGATTATTTTGATTGCTAATTGAAATTTATAATTTATAAATTTTGAACATTTAGAATAGAAGTAATAAAATCAAATTTCACTAGCATTGGGTTAAAACTTATTTTTATTTCATATTCAGTTTAAAATTTCTATAGATTCATTTCTAAAGCCATTGCTTTCAAAAGGATATTTTGCGACCCAATTCTCTTGTTGATAAGTTCTTGCTTGATCAACATTGAAATCTTCTTCCATGCTAACATCCTTGATGGTTGTAGTCTTATGAATCACCATCATTCTCCCAATAGTTTAATTAAGTAATCTAAATCTCTATATTTTTTTAATTCTTTTTAGGATCCACATCTATCAAAATTCTTGAATGCATTATGCTGTGGTATAGTGGTAAGCAACTTAGGTAGTATGTTAAAGATTTTAGGTTTGAATTTCCTTGCGGTTAATGAAAAAAAAAACTTAGTAAATTCATGAAATAATAGTTTCAGAACATTGAAAGCTGGTAGCTAGAGGCTTCAAACAAAACAACTAGGGTAATGCTTTGGTAAGTACTAAAAAAAAA
The DNA here is from genome assembly GCA_026873985.1 of Saraca asoca. Classification (NCBI taxonomy): domain Eukaryota; kingdom Viridiplantae; phylum Streptophyta; class Magnoliopsida; order Fabales; family Fabaceae; genus Saraca; species Saraca asoca. The sequence continues at coordinate 4,215 of JANHAO010018874.1, forward strand.
TTGTAAGTTTTAAAAGTTTAAGATAAAAATAAAAGAGTTGCAATTTTATATAAAATCTTGCAAAATTTTCACAAAAGGTTACACTATGAGAATTTTGGGGTTTAGCAACAAAAAATTAGCAATAGAATTGATGATAGAGTATCCACCTCCAAAATAATTTATAAAATTCTATTGGATCTTAGGAATTTAGCGACAAAATTAGTGATGGACAAATCATATTTCATCACTAATAGTTGGTTACATTATTAGTGACAAATTGCATAACCTTGAATGAACAAGTATGAGTAATTGTAAATATAGCAACGATCATAGTGATGGGCTATAATAAAAATAGTGAAATTTAAAAATCTGTTAGTAATACTCTATATTTGTAATTTCAATTTTAGATATTGTATTCTTCACTTATTGATGGATTTAGCAACAGAATTAGAGAAAATGACCAAATTCCATTGCTAAATCTATTGGTAGTTGAAATGCATTGTTTCATTTAAATTTAGTGATAGATTTATCCATTAATAAGCTTCAATTTACTGTCTTCATGAACCTGGCACCCTCATTTTCAACCCTTATTCCTTTCTCCTTTTCCTCCTTCTCTCACTGCCTTTCTGCCTGCCCATTCCATTAGAGCTTCTCCCACACTGTTGCCATTGTCGTTGGAGTCATCAATGATCTTCCCTTCAAGCTATGATCAATCCTCCTTTGATTTCGTTTGAGAAAGTTTGAAAATGTTAAGGGCTCCTTTCAATCCCCTTTTATGGTTTTAATGCAATATTATATATTGATTTTATGGTTGGTTGATGTTTAAGACTATTATTAGGTTGATCTTTGTTAATCAATTTAAACTGTTGTTATTGTATTGAACAATTCTTATTTTTGGAGTTTAGTAAAATTTGAATTGAAATAGTTGACATGAATGAAATTGGTAGAGGTCTTTTGATTTTTCCTTTATTAAAGAATTTTTACTAATTCAATTATTTTTTATATATTTTAATTTAGTATAAATTGTATTAGATTGATGTAGTTGTGTTTGTTTTATGAATGCAAATCTTAAGTCATATAATTTTTATTAGATTTCTACATAATTTTTATTACATTATTATGGTTGTGTTAGGAATAGAAAATGTGGATAGAACTTTTAAAATTGTTTATATCAATAAAATGTAAGTTTCTAATGTTTAAAATGAAACATGTAATACTTGGGTTTAGGTTGTGAATGTGCCTAAATATAAACAGTGGATGTATACTTGTGTTGGGTCTAGGAGCGTTGAAATTATGTATAAGTTTATTCGAGGAATCAAAGGGTTCATTACACATGTGTCTATGATGGAGATATATTTGCAAAGCAGAACAATTACATGCTCATGTGTGAAATGTGATTATGGGAACATTATATTTATTGATAAGGTTGAAAAGCATTTGTATAAAATTAGATGCAAAGGTTGGGGATACAATAGAGGGGTCCAAACATGGCTTATTTATTTTGTGAATAGTTATAAATTTTACACTGAGGAATGGAGTTTGCATAAATCCACTTGCAATAATGGTGTATGCATTAGGGGTTGAAAACTTCAAAATGTCTTGGAATTAGAGTACAATGGATTTCCAATAAAAATAATAGTTTTGTTCAAGTATGAATGGTTTTATCAAACCACTAATAGTGGTATCAAAATCCATCCTTAATATGGGATTGTAGAAGTACATACCACTAGAAAGTATAGCAAATATGACCTTTTCATCTTGGCACAACAAGCAATTCAATTATATTACATGCCATCTCCAAGTCAATCGAGAAATCGATCAGGTTGGTTGATGGTCATTAAAACTAAAACACTTTTTCAAGTTAATGCTCCATTGCATTGGCTACAAATGATGCATTTCAAGATGATAAAAACATTAATACATTAGCAATTGTGATTGAAAAAGACAATATGCATTCACTGAGGGGATAAGACAATTGATAATGAAGAACTACAATGGTTATTTCAAGCAGCATTAGAAGGAGAACAAATGGTGTTTAAGGAATATGAAAAGGAGGAGGAAGACAACGATGAGAAGAAAAATGATGAAAAGGAGGACACTAAAAAAAAGGCAGAGGATGAACACGTGAAAGAAAACTCAAAAAATTAGATAGTAGTAGGTGGGCGACCCTGTGTGATGAATTTGATCTTAGACTGATTTAATTGATTTTATTTGATATTAATTATGTTGAATTTTAGATTGGTTTGATTTTATATTTTGTTGATTTGTTTGATTTTAGATTAGTAGTGGATTGATTTTAATTGATATTAATTGTATCAGATTTTGTCAATATTACATAGTGATATTATTTGATAATATTTTATATTAAGTTTGGCTTGATTTGATGTTATATGAAATAATTTAGATGAGTGAAATATATACTGACTAAATTATCTATTCGTTTGATTGAGATTTTTAATAGGTGAAATAGAATGGGATTGATAAGTGAAACATAAATAGGACTCCTAACTGACCAGTTAGTAATGGAACATCCTACAATTTTCTAATTAGCAATAGAACTAGCAAAGGTATGTTGAATTTCTTTAGTCACAGATTTAACGGTAGATTCTATCGATTTATTAAATAAGAATTATTTACTTGGATGGATTATTTCCATGACAATGAATTATTGGTCATTTTTTAAATAACATTTTGCCGGTCTTTTTCAACATTTAACGATAGAATTAATGATAAATTTTAATGATGAATTTAAAAAATGCATCGCTAATAATATATCGACACTATTTTTAATGACAAAAGTGTTTTTCATCACTAATTTTTATAGCGACAGATTTTCTTATATTTAGTGATTGATTATTCCATTGTTAAAGCCCGCTTTTCTTGTAGTGTTGCAAGAGTGTGTAAAGATTTTACATATAATAAGTGTACAAAAAGTTACAACTTCATTCAAAATTATTTATAATAAGTTTCAAAAAAATTTTATTTTTATATAAAAGTTAGTTATAAAAAATATAACAATTTTCACAAGATTTATAAAAACATACCTGCATTGATACGATTTTTATCAAAGCATAACCTAGCAAGATAACCTAAAAAATAAGTTTAGAACCAAGAAAACCTTAATTAGGAACGAGTTCTTTTGATCAAGTGACAAAATCTAGTCAAAGCGATAAAAATTTAACCATTTTGTTTGTTTTTTTTTTAAATATTATTTGAAATACAATATTATGCCACTAATTAAACATATGTTTGTGTCTCCTTGAAATTATGTTGCTGCTTGGCTGATCCAATAAAAAAGATAATAAAGCATTGACTGTGTAAGAATAAATTATATGAAGGAGATATTGATATTTTAAATAAGAGAGTTGTTAAGCTCCACGTATTTGCAGAGAGAATAGTATCCTTCACTTTTAAATAAACAAAAATATCCTATTTTTTCTAAAACAAATAAAACTCGGACATTTGCGTGATTTTATTTCTATAATTAATAATGCATTTAAATGTCATTGTTCTATGTCCCGATCAACTTCTTCTTGCTAATTTACTTTCCTTTCTACAACTAACGAATATGGTTTTCTATACAACTCTATTTTCATTTTGCTTCTACTAAAAACATTGCTTTTGGCATTATTTCCTTCAAAGCTTGCATTCTCAAAATTATGATTAAAATGCAAGATTTTAAATAGGTTAAATTGGACTTTTCGTTCTTGTGGTTTGCTTTAATTTGTCATTCTTACACTATTTTTTTTCTTTTTGTATTTAAGGGGTATTTGATTCAACATGTAGAAATAGAAAGGGAATAAAATTAAATAAGGAGGAGTAAGAATAATAAGAACTATTACTTTTTAATTTGTTTGATTCAATTAGGGAATAGAATCACACTATTAATAATTCCTTTTTTTTTTTTACTATTTGGTTGAGTGGTGATCAACTACTATAGATGATGGTAGACAGTGATCAACAATAATAGATAATAATGGACGATGATCAATGGTTGTGGGTAGTGATAGGCGGTACTGGATGGTGGGTGTGAAAAAATCCATTATGATTTAACATTTTCAATTATTTATAAGTTTTGATGATGATCCTATTTAAGTGGTTGCATAAGTTAGAAATTCCTTAGTTGATTATCTTGTTAAATTTGTCTTTCTAATTTAATCTTGTGAGAAATCATGTTAAATATGTTACCTTAATATTATAACTAATATAACCATGTTTTACTTTAGTAATTTAAAGGCTTTAACATGTTTTTATTATTTGAAGAACTTGTTCCCCAAGAAAAGTTTAAAACTGATTAGAAAGAGCAAGCTGCTTTTTGCAAAACTATGAAAATGACTTGACTATGTAACAACTATATTAACGGCTATATTTTTTAATTTGTTGTTGCACTGACATGTTTTCTATAGAATATAGTCTAGTTTATGCAATATCACAATTGTACTAGGTGTCAGAATTAGAAAGAGCAAGTTGTACACAGAAAGAGCATGCAAAAGTTGTTTCTTTATTTTTTGCAATTGGGTAGCACATGGCTAGCCATGTGATAGCTAATTAACAATTAGAAACTTGTTGGACTACAATTGAACCATTTGCTTCAATGCTACTAGGCTTCAGTTATAAATAAAAGCCTTTTCTTCTTCAAGAAAGCACACTAACATACACAAGCAACTTAAGCTTCAAGCTCCTTATCCAATATTGTTATGCTATTCTTAGGAAAAATAGTTCTTTATAAGCATATCTACTTTTAGAAAAAGTTTCAGAAAGAAATTTTTTTTTTTATGTTTGGCTGTATTTTGATTCAATAGCTTGGGATTAAATGGGAGAAGTACTTGTATAATCCTTGAGAGCATTATTGTCTTGGTGTGAGATTAAAATATCCTTGGATTATAAGGTAGGATTGCTTGAGTCCTAAAAGATTAAGTGTCTATAATTGTGAAAGGACTAAAATCAAAGTGATAGTGAATAATCCTCAAGTTTCAATTGACTTTGAGATAGAGGAGTAGACCCAAAAGGTGTTTCTTTTAGACTATCGAACCCCTATACACTAGTTGAATCTTCTTTACCCTACTCTTTATTTTTATGCTCTTTTACTTGCTATTTGCTAACTTCTTGTTATTTTTGTAATGCATACTTTTATTTGTTCTTTGTAAATTGATATTTTCTGTTTCTAAAAAAATTAAAAGAAAATTTTTGAAAGGCTTGAAATAGTTTTTGATAGTAGTTCACCCCTCTTAGTGTTTTAGCATTATCAAGATAGCGATTAATGGTAGTAGGTAGTAATGGGTGGTGGTCAATGGTGTTAGTGGTGGTGGGTGATAGTGCATGGTAGTAGATGGTGGTCAATAATGGTATTATATGATAGATGGTAGTCGACGACGATAGGTAGCGATAGGCAGTAATTAACTATGGTAGTGATGGTGAGCGCTAGTTAATGACAAAAAGTGGTAGTGAATGGTGGTCAATGACTATAGGTGGTAGAAGGCAATGATTAGCAGTTATAGGTGGTGGTGGGTAATAATCATTGCCAAAAGATGGTGGTCAATGATAAGTAATAAATGGTAATAAGTAGTACTAACAGTGATAGTAGTGTTGGGTGGCAGTTAATGGTGAAAGGTACTAGTGAGTGGTAATTATAGTGATAGGCAATGGTCAACAATCAAAGGTTGTGGTAGATGGTGATCAATAGAAATAGGTGGCAATGGATTGAAATGATAGGAGTTTCACAAAATAAGAGAAGGAAAGAAGAGATGAGTGTTTTTTGATTTCTAATAGCTAACGTAATCTAAAACCTTAAGTGGGAAAAGGTTTCAAATTGAGAGATTCAATTAAGGTTAACTAATGGTAATAAATTCTATTACATGTGAACTAGATATCCATTAAGGAAATTGATTTTTTAATTCCGTTATTCGTTACATAAATTGTCCAACCAAATGCCATGTAAGTTTTAAAATTTAATTTTGTTTGTAATTAACTCCTTATTGTAATTATTTTGAATATTTTTGTATGTAATTATTCATGTGATAAAGGTTTGTCAATTTCTATAATTACATCATGATATAAAAAAGAAGAAAATAGAACTCTAGATACAAAAACTATCAAGAGAATTAAAAACTATAATTTTAATCATACATATTTTTATTCTAGTGAATTCAATTCAGTTATATTTCTCTCAAATTACAACAATTTATCAAATAAATTTTCATTCTTATATTACTATAAATATGTATAAGTCCGTAAATATTAGTCATGTTAAATAATTATAAATAGATAAATCTAAAGTAATATGCATAAGAAACTAATTATAAGTAAAAGTAAATTTAAAAAATCTTATAACAAGGAAAAAATATAAAAATTATAAATTAGAACAAATTAAAAAGAGTAAAAGTTGAATTTTTTTGAAATATTATATTTTGCTCTGGGTCGTCTCTCTATTAATGACATGTGTTCGTTCTCTTTTGCAACGTTAAGCATCTGTACAGAGTACCAACCTTACTAGCTAGGCAATGCCGTAATTACTCATTTGCCTAGACGTGTTCATGGAATCAAACCTCAGCCACAAAAATGACAGCACCGGGAAAGAAATGGAGGAATTTTCTCAAGGCACAGCTACTTGAAAGTTACTACTTAGTACATCCAGGTTTCCGAGATAAGTTTACGCGGAAGTCAAATCTTTTAGGAAATAAATTTTTTTGTGAAATTTTTTAAAAATGTTTAAAATTATTTAATAAATAATAAAAAAATAAAAATTTGTATAAAAATTTCTTCTTATTTAAAGAAAAATAGATAAACAACTTTCACGTTTTATGAAAAATAATATTTTCTAAAAATTCTTATTTATTTCATTTTATTAATTAGTGACGTCTAACATATATGACGAGTCAAACACATGTATATGTTACTTTTTACATTTTTTATATAAATTTTTATTAACTTAACAACCTTTTAATATGCCATTTTAAATTATTTAACATTGATTTTTCATTGTTAGTGGGGCGATTTTAATAACTTATTATCTTTAAATAGGCATCTCAAATGATTAAGGATTTTATGTAATACATTAAATGTAAAATAATTATTGAAATTGAACCAGACATTAAATCGGACGAGGGCTTATGCCAATGCATCACTGGTTTAATCGCATATAACTAAAAAAATTATAAAAATAAAATTATTTAACACATTTACCAAGCAATTAAATGAATTAATTCCATCAATATTAATATTTGACTTATTAATTCATTAACACTTGATATATTAGTTTATGGACATATTTATTATATAATTAAATGATTTGATTTCATCAACTTATTAATTCATTAATACTTGATATTATTCTAGTTTATTGATAATTATATAAAATGATACAAATTTAAACTCACAAACCAAAAATAAAAAAAGCATTTTAAGTTCATGATAATGAATTTATGCATTCCATATATTTTAATTTGATTATAATTTTGAAGATATTTTCACTCAAAAATTCATTTTCCTTTTTAATATAAGAAAAATTCAATGTTATTAGTGACATAATCGAAAGCCATTATATGTGATTTAATGATGAGTAGTTTGAGTAATGTATTAAAAATTATAGGTTCAAATCTCAGTATATACTAAAAAGAAAAAAAAATTAATCACCTAACTAATTCATGCTAATTCATCTATTCAACCAATTTTTCCTTTTTCGTAGAAGATTGAGAGAGAAGTTGGAAAGTTTGAACACATTGGGTTTCTCATTTCTTTGGATTTTTATTTTTTTGTTAAATTACAAAACTGCCCACCCTATATTTAGTTGCTAAAGGAGAGGGAGCAGTTTTTTTCTTTCTTTTTTCCCAACCGAAAAAGTGGGGAACGGTCACCATGTCACCAATTCGGCTGTCAATGGATTTTAAAACATTAAATTGGGCTCTATGAGGTTCGAGGCCCATGGTAAATTCCATTTGGTTTTGTTATTAGGTTTCAGAACCAATACTATTCTACAGGCCCAAAACCCATAAAATAGAGAAAATTACAAATTATTCCCTTCAATTTTAAATACTTAATTTAATCCTATAATTACTAATTCTTGCAATCAACCTCTTCAACTAGGGAATAATTATATTTAACACTCAACATCTATCTTATAAGTAATTTAAGGAAATAAACGTGCACTTGATTTAACACAACTTCAAACATAATATAGAGATTTTGTGATTCAAATTTAAGAGTGATTCAACTTGTATAATTTTTTTTTATTTTTTTTATTTTGATAATTTTGACATGGTTTATTTATTTAATATAAATAGAAAAATTTATTATTTTTTTTATTTTTATCTTCACATTAATATAATATAATATTTAAATTCCTTTCAAAATTATGGAAATAATTTTTTATGGGTGTAATTTAATATTTATATAAAGTTAAAGATAATTTATTGCAATAATTAATAATTTATATATATTAAATAGAATTATCCCAAAATTGAAGGAGTAGTTTACAATTTCCCCAAAAAAAAATATATTAAAAGAAAATGAAAGAAGGAAAACAACGACACGTCTGATTCAAAGTTCAGTTTTTCTTGATGGTTGTTTTTCTAAATTAATAACTCGGATTTTGCTAATAGCTCATAGGAAAAGTTCGCAGTTGCGGTAAGTACCCATTTTCTTTCTTTCCTCATATTCCTGTTGATTTCTTTTGTTGATATTGCAGCGAACTCTCTGATTTCCCACTCTTCTACTGTTTGGTTGCTGAGAATCGGTGAGAAAATCAAAGAAAAAACCAGAAATGAACTTAAAATTTTGTTCTATCTTACGAGAACAGTCATTCAAGGGACCTATAGGTGTTGGAGTTTAATTCTGAATCAAAAAAGGTTTAGGGAAAGTGTTTTATGGTATAATTTCTATCCCTTGGCTTGTAAGACAATCATTTAGTACTTATTGTGATTATGTTATAAGTACCAAGGTTCAGGGTTCTTCAAGTTATCTACTCATCTTTTATTTGTTGGAAAATGAATATCTGCATTTGTTTGAATATATTTGAATAAGGGCCTTGGCTATCCCTTCAGGCTTTAGTGATAACTAATTAATTGTTAATTCATATCTCGCTACTGTATATTGGCTCTTCAATTTTTTTTTTTTTCCAATTGAGTGATTGACAATAATATTTCCTCTGATTTAAGATTGATGATATCATAATTTATGAGGAATAAAGAAACAGGCAAAGGGAAAATTTTCTAATAGAAGCGCTCAACATATAA
>JANHAO010018875.1:0-13431 GCA_026873985.1 Saraca asoca
CAAAGATTGTATACTGTATCTCCAACGAGATAAGGGCAAGATCTGATTTAAATTTCGCATTATAAATTGTCTACCACTCTTTAAAACTTTATAATACCTAATTTGGGACCTGACAGAAGCTATTAGCCTTCACTTTTGATAGGGTCTGCTTGTAATGACCTGACCAGTCTTTTTTCTTTATGTAGATGGGTGCAGGTCATGGAAGTTATTGTCACCAAATTAGGATCAAAGGTGATGAACTTGGCTCCCTATCCCAGAGTGTAAAGCTAGTGCCACATCTCGATGAAGTGACCTCGAGGAGTGGTGAGGTCACTAGGGACTTTACTGCTTGTCCAAAACCCAATGGAGTCCAAGACGTCACTACAGGTTAACGGCCTTCTAATCGTCATGTGTTTAGTTTGCACGTCTCATCCATCCATTTCTACAGGCTCTAGACCACAATCCAAACATATCACTTCCCTAAGGGATGCCGTGTTATGGTGCCTTCACTAGATCATTACGCTCTTTATCCACCTCGGGGATTTATCACTATTAGCTTCCCACACCTTGTCGCGGGACTTAGGTTTCCTATGCACCCATTCATTGTTAATTTCTTGAACAAGGTGAAACTTACCCAGTTCATTTCCTTGGCACTGATTTATTTGGCCAATGGTCTTCCACTGCCATCGGCTAAGGTCCTATGTTACTTGTATAGCCTTAGGTGTGCAAGCACGTCGGATTGGCTCTATTACCTCTCGGCTTGGCCAACGGTGCATAAGAAGATCCTACCACAGGGGGATGCCAAAGGGAAATCTAATGTAGGACATTATAAAACCCATTGGTTTTATATCTTGTGCTCTTCCCTATACGACCTCAAAAATTTTAGTTTGTCCTCACTCCTGGTGAGCAAACTAAAGATGTGCGAGTTTAATGATTTGTTCACATTTGCTTCTGATTCTAATTTTTGTCTCATTTCGTAGACAAGACCAACCAGAAGCCAACTCTTTAAGCTGAGGAGCTAGGAGTCCTAGATCAATTTGTTGCCTCGAACGATCTCCAAAATGACTTCTGTTTTAATAAGAGCCTCCTTTATTTCCATAAGCTCACTCCAGCCCAAGGCATCGAGCTCACCAAAGAGATGGGAAATCATCGGGCAACGGAGGTCGATCCAGCTAACTTTGAGGATTATGAGAAGATAATGGAACTTATCCTCAGGCGCCACCATTTGACGATGAGGAGACCTCATTAACTCCTGATGCCATCATAGCTCCTGCTACTGAAAGCCAACCTTTGACTTTGACAATTGCTCCTTCACAAGGGTCAGTTCCTACTTTTCAGCCTGAGGTAGTAGTCACAGTCAAGGTCACCACCCTCTTTGAGCCCCCTACTAAAAAATGAAAGATTGACATAGGGAAGAAGAAGGTCACTAAACATAAGTGAGTTATGCCAAAGGCCAAAGTCGTGGAGCTACCTGCCGAACCTAACTCCAAGATGAAGGAGTATGTTACGTCCTCATGGACAACATTAACATAATCTTAGGAGTTCGCAATAGGATCCAGGTGTTGAAATTTGAGGAGTTCTCCCTTGGGAGATTGGTAAGCTATGCAGCTCGTCATGACTTAGTGGTAAGTAGGGTCTTTTTATTCTGGTTCTCCTACTTACTTCATAATCTGACTTGGCTTTGACATTTCAGAATTTGCTGACACTAATGAAAATGGACGAGGAACTCCAGGCCCATGATGAAGAAAAGGCAAGCCTCATGGATGAGCTAGCTATTACCTCCATTAAGGTGCTAGAATTGAGGAAGAAGGTCAAGGATGCTGAGGCTGCCCTATCTCACCTAGTAGTGGATTGCGAGGCCATCAAGGTGAATCTCAACCTAACAACTAATGAACTGGCCAAAGCGAAGATTGATCTAGACTTATCCATCCATCAGGTCGAGTGAGCAATGAGACTAGCTAAGGTCATGAAACAGTAGGCTGGGTCAGCAAAATAACGAGCCAAGGTGGTGGAGCAGCGAGCTGAGGCTGCTAAGAAGGAGTTAGAGCTAGTCAAGAATGAAGTTACTCTCATGAAGGAAGAAGTCGCTAAAGTCAAAGCAGAGATTGCCTCGCTAATAAAGAAGGTAGAGTCCAAGACTTGTGCCACCTTCTTTTATACCCTATAGGAGTGACATCTAGAATTAGATTTCTCCTTTTTCATCTAGTAGGCTCTTGAGGCTGTTGAACACTTCAAGAAGAGGGCTATTCAAGAAAGGAGCAAACTCTGGTGCTGAAGTTTCTCCTGCTGAAGGTATTACCCAAAGGGAGAGTGACTCTTAGGTCATTAAAGCTATTAGCACTCTAGTGGTGAATGTCCCTGATGCTCCTCCTCCTAGTACTCAGCCTTAAGAAAGCCTGACTCCTGAAGCTCCAACTTCTTAGGCCATAAGCTTTGTAGTTTTTGAACTTTGTGATGAATTTTTAAACTTTTGTATGAATTAATTACATTGAAGTAAGGACTAAATGAATTCTTATTTGCTTCTGCTCATTTCCCATGGTCAAACATGAGACTTGATAAATTTTTGTGTGAGGAAGAAAATCGATGGACTACTTTAACTAATACTCCTCATATAATACACCACTTCTTTGCGCAAGATTTTATTGAGACTTTTATTCTACATACATAAAAATTCAAAGAATTACATGAATGTTTACACTAACTTAGTAATTTTTTCAAATGTTGGGGGGCTTTATTGATAATAATGGCGAAGATGTTTAGCATTCGAGCTTAGGGAAACTCTGTCCCTTTCATATCCACCAAATGATAAGCCCTATTGCCAATAACTTTCTTAATAAGGTATAGGCCTTCCCAATTTGGCCCCAAGGTCCCTTCATTGGCTTTGTGCACTTCCAGAAGGACAAGACACGGAATAAGATCACTAGGCTTATAGCCCCGAGTTGGAACCTTTTAGTTATAGTACCTCGAAACTCACTGTTAGTAGATTGCGATCTTAAGGTGGGCTCTTTCCCTCGTCTCTTCTGCAAGATCTAGATTTGTGATGAGCAGTTGATCGTTGTCTTCTGGACAAAAGGTAATTCTTTGCTGAGATGCTATTTCAAGTTCCATAAGGATTATCACTTTGCACCTGTATACCATCTAAAAGGGGGTTTCTCCTATGGCATTGCACATTATGGTTTTGTAAGCCCATTGTACCTTTGGCAATTCATCTACCTATGCTCCCTTCTTGGCCTCCAACTTTGCCTTCAAGATTTGTTTAATAATCTTCTTGATGACTTTAACTTGCTCGTTGGCCTACAGATGATCTACGGCTGAGAAGCTTTTTGTGATTTTGACGTTGTTGCAGAACTTGATGAACTACTCGCTATTAAATTAGGTCCCATTATCAATCACAATTTGTTGAGGGACTCCAAATCTGTAAATAATCTTGCTCCATATGAATCTTTTAATCTTCGTAAATGAGATCTCAGTGAGCTTTTTTTACTCTATCCACTTAATAAAGTAATCTACAGCTACTATTACATGTTTGCAATTACTGTGAGCTATTGGGAGTGGTCTAATTAGGTCCATGCCCCAGATCATGAAGGGCCATAGACTAACCATTTTCCATAAGTAGGCTAGCAGAGCTAGCAAGATCTTCACAAACCTTTGACATTTATCATATTTCTTAACAAGGTTAACAATATCCTACTTCATCATGGGCCAGTAAAACCCTTGTCGGAGGGCTTTTTGAGCCAAAGATAGCCCCTGGCATGGTTTCCATAATGGCCTGTGTGGATTTCCTCCAAAATGGCGTCACAGTCGTTGCCATCAATGCATCTTAAAAGTGGGGTCATGAACCCTCTCCTATATAGCACGTTATTGTAGATGCAATATCTGGCTGATTGAGCTCATAATTGCCACACCTTGATCTTGTCTTCTGGTAGTTTGCCATCTTGTACATAATCCAGGATCGGATTCATCCAAGAGCCTAGTGCTTTAGCAATTGTCATTACAACATCCTTCTGCTCTATGCTTAGGGATAAAAGAACTTCAACTGGGAGTGCCCCCAAGAAGTTAACATCTTCAATCATAGCCAGGTGAGCTAAGGCATCAGCGTGCATATTTTGAGCTTACAGTATTTGGTTGACTTCATATTGTTGAAGGAACTTAGTGATTCCTGGACTTTTTGGAGATAACTGGCCATCTTTGACCCTCAGGTCTGGTATTCACCCCACACATGATAGACAATGAGCTGTGAGTCACTGAAGATCCTCAGCCTTTCAACTCACACCTCCTTGGCCAATCACAACCTAGCTACCAGCACTTCATACTCAAGCTCATTGTTGGTAGCCCAGAAATCAAACCTCAAAGTGCAGAGGATCTTTTATCCCTCTGGGCTAATGAGGAGCACCCCTGCTTCAGCCTTTTGATTGCTCAACTACTCGTCAATGTATAGTTCCCACCATGGAGCTTCTGGAGTTTCCACTTCCTCTTGCATAGGCCCCGTGAATTTTGCAATGAAGTTGGCCAGAGCCTACCCTTTGATCTCCAGTCTGGGCTTGTATCCAATATTGAATTGGGCAAGCTTGATTTCCCATTTGAGTAACTAACATGAAGGACATATCTTTTGCAGGACTTGCCTAAGCAGGAATTACATGAGAACCCTTATGCTATGGGGTTGGAAGTAGGGTTGCAGCTTCCTTGATGTAATGACTAGGTAGTAGGTGAGCTTCTCTATAGATGAGTACCTCGTCTTGACATCCAGCAATCTCTTACTCACATAATAGATAGGGAACTGAGCTCTTCCCTCTTCTCATATTAAGGTCATGTTAAGGGCGTGTTAAGACACTCCCCAGTATACGGTTAGCTTTGCACCCTCCTTTAGCTTAGACAGGAGTGAAGCTCATTTAAGATATGCTTTATGTTCTTCAAAGGTGACCTCGTATTCTTGTGTCCACTCAAACTTCTTCACCTTCTTCAAAATATCGAAGAAAGGGATGCATTTATCCGTTACTTTTGAGATGAATTTCCTGAGCACCATGACTTAACTGTTTAAGCTATGCACGTCTTAAGCTCTAGTGGGGGATCGCATGGTGAGGAGAGCTTTAATCTTTTCCAGATTTGCTTTGATTCCCCTGTTGTTCACCATGAAGCCGAGAAACTTTCCTGAAGCAACTCTGAATATGCACTTATACGGATTTAATTTCATCTGATACCTCCTTAGGATCTAGAACATTTCATCCAAATCATGGACATGGTTGGCAAGCTGTCTGGACTTCACTAACATGTCATCCATGTACACCTCCATCATTTTGACGATTTGATCTTGGAATATCATGTTCACTAATCATTGGTAAGTCACCCCCGCATTTTTAAGCCCGAAGGGCATTACCTTATAACAATATAGCCTATGATTGATGATGAATGAGGTGTGCTCTTCGTCCTACATGGCCATTGGGATTTGATTATATCTTGAATAGGCATCTATGAAGCTGAGGAGTTTCATGTCCTACTGTTGCATCTACAAGCTGGTTGATCCTCGGTAAAAGGAAGCTATCTTTTAGGCACGCTTTGTTCTGGTCAGTGAAATCAATGCACATCTTCCACTTTCCATTTTTCTTTTTTATGAGGATGGGGTTGGCCACCCAAGTGAGGTAATGAGCTTCTCGGATAAACTTATTCTCCAATAGCATATCCACCTCTTCCTTCAGCACAGCATAGCGCTCGGTCGTTATAGGTCTTCTCTTCTGACAAACTAGTTTGTGCTGGGGTCGATATTGAGCCTATGCGGCATAACCCCAGGGTCAATGCACACCATACCTTTATGGTTCCAAGCAAAGACATCCAAATTTTCCTTAATAAACTCAGCTAATTGTGCTTTCACGTCAAGTAGCAAGCTCTTCCCTAACTTAAGGCATCTTTCTGCATCCACTTCACTGACCTTCACCTCTTCAATCTCTTTAACAGGACTAGTAGCTCGTTTAGTATCCACCTTATGGGGATCAAGGTCATAGCTAACCCCCTTGGTGCTCATGGCTCAAGGCTTTCCTCCAGATACCACATGTACCTTTTTTCTTTGTGTCCCAAGCTTGATTGCATCCTCATAACATTATCAGGTTATTTGCTACTTTCCCTACACACATCCAACTCCATTAGGGGTTAGGAATTTAATGGTAAGCATCTTAGTAGATGTGACCATATCAAAGTCATTCATAGTGGGTCACTCCAGTATCATATTGTAAGCCAAGGGGCGGTCTATAATCAAGAAATGCACCATAACAGTTGCTTGATGGTCCAAGTCTCTTAGAGTGAGCGGGAGTCTAATCTGTCCCATCGGTACTATTCCATCTCCTATGAAGCCATAGAGGGGCTCAGGGGAAGGATTTAACTAGCTTGTGCTCACACCTATTTGGTCAAAACATCCTTTGTATATTACGTTGATGGAGCTGCCAATATCGACCATTATCCTCCTCACTTCAGTGTTGCCAATTTTGGCTCAGATAACTATCACATCATTATGAGGAGTGTGAATCCCTTGTGCATCTTCTTTCATAAATGTGATGCTATCTGAGGCTACTTTAGCTTTCCTTCTGAGTCTTTCACATTCTACATGACTCACGAGTAGGACACAGCTCGTTGCTTGCACATAGTAGTTGCGCAACCTATTTAAGGTGCCAACGATGTGAGGTTCACCATGAATAGTGAATATGGTCCTCACTGAGGGCACTTCCTCATACTCTAGGGTCTACTAGTGCTGATGCTACGTTGGTTGCTACGAACATGGGGATCATTGTCCTGAGGGTCTGACCATATAATCTTTCAAGTGACCTCTCTTGATGAAGTCCTCGATAGCATTTTTTAGCGCCCAACAATCTAAGGTGTTGTGCCCAACTTCATTATGGTAGGCACAAAACTTGTTTTGATTTTTCCACTTGAGGGAAACTTTTAGGGGTCTGGGTCTCTTGAAGTCTTCATTGTCTCTCTTGGTCACGAATATCTTGTTAGGAGTGTCAGACAAGACAGTGAAACTATTGTAGCGACCTTTTTGTTGTGGCCGCTCATTTCTAGCCTTTTTCTTAGCCTGACCTCCAAAGCTATTTTTCTAGCACTCCTCATTATTCTTGCCACTGACTCTCTTCTTGCTCCGATTGGAGCCACTTACCTCCTCCTTTTGATTGGGTTTTATTAGGCCAAAGTTTTCCTCCCATCAGATCTCTTTGGTGGCATGTTCGTAGAACCCACCCAAATTCTTCACCAAAGACTTATATATGTCCTCATGTAGCTTCCCATCCTTACGAAGTCTGGTTAAGATAACTATGAGAACACTCTTGTCTAACGGGTTTTCTATATTGCTGACCTCGCATCAGAATTGGGTAATGCAGTCTTTGAGCAATTTGTCTTTCTATTGAAAGATCGTTGTCTTTCTATTGAAAGATCATCACTAGGTGACAAGACAAGGTAAGTTGTTTCTTCAATGCCTTGTATTGGCTGAGGAATCTTGTCTGGCATTCCTCCCAACTATGAATGTTGCAAGCTGGGAGGCTCCTAAACCACATTCATGGTATCTTTCCAAGAGTAGTAGGAAAGACTCGGCACTTCACCAATGAGTTAGAGGTCTGGAGGTCCATTTGGACATTGAATGCATCCAAATGGCTATATGGGTTGCTATCCCCATTATACAACAGGATATATGGGACCTTGAACCTATGAGGAAGGGGTTCTATTTTGATTTCTTTGGTGAATGGTATCCTTTCCTCGTAAGAGTCTTGACTACTTTCGGCAATAGGTCTTTTTTCTAACTGCTTCACCCTCTGAAGCAACTCTTCAATCACTAGGTCCTGAGTCTCAGACCGATGACTAGTGGTCTGCCAACTCCTATCATCTCGTTGATTGTGAGAATGGCAATCTGAGGCTTTGCGCCTCTGACTGTGTTCATAGCCAGGTGAGTAACAGTTAGACCTACACCCATGGTCAGTCTCATTGGAGCTTTCTTCTTGGTGCGAGCTCTCACGACACTAATTGTCTCTTTTATCTTTACGAACACAATGAATCTCTTACCTTAGCCAAGAGTTGGATGAGTGGATTGAACTGGTTCATTGACATTTAACTCTAACAGGCTCTTCATTAACCTTAAAAGTGACAGGTTGGTGTGGAGTGGGAGGTGCCATGCCAACTACAGCACTTGTTGTGGGGGCAACAGTGTCTCGTTGTAGCTGTGCCTAACCTTCAAGCTGGCCAGTGGTGGCTTTTATGCTTCTGGTTGCTTTTCCTCTTACCATTGTAGTTAAAATAGTGTGTCTAAAATGAAGAGAATGCAATGGGGCTCCTCCTTCTAGTGCCAAAATGTTAACAGTAAAATTTGGTCAATAAGTATGAGTCTGATATCACCTCAAACTACAAGCTGAAAATGTGAGTTAATGGAAAAGAAAGGGGAAAGAGGGGAGGAAGAACAACAAACACCAGAAGCTTTTATCATAGTTTGGCTAAAGCCAGTTTGACTCCTACATCCACGGTGGATTATATTAGCTTTGTGTGATGGTTTTTCTGTGTAACTCAATGGAGATACAGTATCAGTGCTCTCTTACTATGTTAGTGCTCTCTCACTATTCCAGCAGAGTGTCTACATGCAGTTTTCACTATATATCCTTATAATGGTCTTCCCTCTATTTATAGAAAAGGGAAGAGTTACAAGTATAATTTGGCAAATAATAAAATGATTATTTTCATCGTATCGAGCAATAAATTCTAAGCGTCAGGTAATAATTGCTAGGTAAATCACTATCGGACTATTGGGGGCAGATGTGTTAGTTTTGGAGGCTGACCTGTCGATTGGGAATACGTGCCCCCAGCTAATAACTAGGCTTCGTACTCATGCTCAGCTCGCTATCTTAGTGACCTAGACTTGCATTAGGCGATCTGCTAGGCACAGGGATTGATCGCATCACTGGATCCATCTAAAGTGAGTTTGCTAAAAGATGGTCTGGGCGTTATGTTTCGTTCAGTGAGTTGGTGCCCTTCCTAGCGAGCCAAGTTCTCATTTCGACCTAGACCTGCATTCTAAGTTTGTGGCTAGTGAGCTGATACCCCCATTGGATGACCTTAATTGTCGGGTGATTGAGGCCCTTTTTTAGCTGGGCTCAACTTCTTATTGGGCCTTGGCCAGTATGTTTTGCATTGTCCAAAAAATACCCATAACATAAATCATATTCAAAAATAAATATAGCCATGAAAATAAGCTTACCCGCTTAAACATAAAAATCCCACAATAAGTTTGGAAACTTCAATCATTAAAAAAGTAGCTGAAAATGTAATATTCAATAACATGAAAATAAGCATCAAAATATGCTACGATGAAACATATATTCATCGTGGCATAAAATGAGAGAAAGTTAATAAACTTTCTAAAATATATATATATATATATATATATCAATGCTCAATTAATTAAAACACTTAACTGGAATCCCAAAGGAAAATCCCTGGAAGTAATCATACATCATAACATCGCCCAATCTATCCAACACACATGTAAACATCATCATAATCTATCCATCTCGTCTGTAAAATATTCTATTCACAAGTGCACTTGAGGGTACTAGTGGATTTCTAATGGATTCCTGGAGCTCAATAAAACATTTTCATATCCATGCTTCATATAATAAAATGAAACCACTTGTTCCAATAATATAAATCAAGGTAAAATTCATAACCTCATCATGGCAAATCAGGTTCTTATAGATATACAACATACAATTAATCTTTTCAAAACAAGGTAACAGAAGAAAATTCCATCATTTATGAATCATAATATTCCATATCATAAAATCATTTTGTAATGCAAATGAGATTTATCAAAAACATAGGATTATCCACTCACCTTAGACACTTATTAGAATGGTCTAATTGTCCTTTAAGATGCTAAATTGGCCCACTTCGAGAAATCAAGTTATGCAACCTAGTTGGATATAATCAACATTAAAATTAGCATTTTAGCTTAGATTAAAGATTTTCTAGCTAAGCACACCATCCAACCTTAATATTAAACTTCAATATCTGAAGCTAAAATTCTCAAATTGATCACAAAGCTACCTATTTGGAAAATCAGTTGGAGCTCCAAAAATTGAATGCTGGTGTACTTAATCCTTCAATAGAAACTTCACTGAAGCCAAACAATGCAAAATAAAAAGAAAATTTCAAATTTCTTTCAACTAGCACAACGTGGGTTTCATATCAAATTTCTTAGAAACTAGCTATAAGGTTGCTATAAAATAAATTTGATACTTTAAGAATACTCACTAGCTTCTAAAATGTAGGTGAGCGGCTCGGCCAAGGCTAGATCACCATCGGCAAGCTAGTTCTTCAACGGGCCAAACAGCACTAGAAGAGGAGAGAAAAGTTGCTGTTGTGAGCTGGCAAGGAGGAGGTGACTAGAGGGAGAGGAACTACCGGAGCACGTTAGTCAGGGATGGGCTAAGGGAGATTAGCATTAGAGCAACTCACAGTAAGGGACGAAGAAAGCTTCAGGAAATAGGGCTGAAGGGATGTCGAAAAAAAGGGGAAATGATTAGTTGGAGTTCTATTGGACAGTGATGACACTGGCGCCAGAAGGAGAAGAAAATCGTCAGAGGATGTTAAGCAACCAAAAGCTTTGGGAGAGGGAGAGAAGATGCATGTTGTAGGGGAAGAAGGAGCTGGTTAGGGTTATAACATAAAAAGAAATAGGGTAAATTATAATTTTGCCCCCATTGACTTTCCACAGCCTTTAAAAAGGTTCTTTTGTGAAAAGGAAATATTATCATTTAGCGTTAACAAAAATTTAAAAAATCACTTCAGTCCTTCAGCCAACATTTTCCAAATTGGATGGCTTAGCATTGCCACGAAGGAGAACCGGTGGAAGAAATGTACGTCTATGCCACCTTTGTCGCTATCTTAGTAGCTGGTTTTATCATGGATGCTATTGGTATCCATGTCACCTTTGGCACATTTGTGTTTGGAGTTCTTGTTCCCAAGAAAAGGCCATTTGTGGTAGCTCTGGTGGAGAAAGGTAAGCATCTTGTATCTAGTATCTTTATTCCATTATACTTTGTATCACATCGACTAAAGACCAATGTAGCCACTATCCATGGATTTCCATTGTTAGCCTAGGTTACCCTACCTATACATATTCCTTAGTTTTGATATTGAAAAACAATTTTAATCAATTTTTCACATTATTTGATATTTTACTTTACTGCTTACTTGAATTTGTTTTACAGGTTTCAAAGTATATACAATTGTGATTCAAGAAGATCAACATTAGAATTAAGAATTATTTTATCTTTTTAGGATCTCTTGTAAATGAAGTTCAAATAATCTTTGATTCAATCAAATATTTTCTAAATGAAGTAGAAAAACCATTTGAAGAAAACAAAATTTTGTAAAACTATTTTTCACTTCACAAATCGATTTCCACATCGATTTCTATATTAAAAAAATGTTTGCCTCTACATTGATGCACATATAAATTCGTGGCGCAATACTATAAATAATGAAATAGAAGTCAAACTCATTTGCTATAGTAACCTCAACCCCTCCTTCTGGTTCCTCTCGGCATTCCCTCTCTAAAACCTCTAAAATCCTCATTTCCAAATAGATTTCAACCAAATTTTTTCAACAAAAATACCAAAAACACCATTCTCCATCACTTTGACTAATTGATTTCTTAAAATCCTTTCAAAAACAAAAAAAAAATCCCAAATCTAACCCAAAACCCTAAGTATTGAAAACTACTCTTACCAGTAATCAAATCGGAAATGGCAAAAAGAATCAAGATTCCAGCAAAGGGAAAAGATAAATCCCTAGTGTGAGCTTCACAACCAAATGAAGAAGAAGCACTCTTCATGTCACCAAATGAGTATGCTTCTTACCTTGCTCTTGAAAATAAAAAGGTTGAGCCTCTGAAGTGTTTTAGTGATCAATTATTTAAAACAAGTCATTTACTTGATTTATTGGCTAAGTACAAGCTAGAAAAATTTCTGATTTTTAAAGAAATAGCTTATCCTAGGCTGGTAAAGATGTTCTATGCTAACTTAGCTGATGCTAAAGGTAAACTATCATGCTATATGATAAGAAAGGACATTGTGATTGATTCTAAAACTCTTGCAAATGAATTTGGTATGGATAATTCTATGCCTAAGCTTACTACAGGATCATTCAATGAGTACAGTAAGGAACTGGCAGTTAAAATGCTATTTCCCTGCTTAACTCCAAAAGATTGTAGTGGGAGATTGCTGATACCTGGCCCGTCTCTTAATGATAGGATTCTACATTATGCTTCAAGTAAAGTATTAGTACCAAGGATCACAAATTTCACCCAACTCATGGAAGATGATCTATTTTTAATGTGGATCATCAAAAATTAAATTGATTTCGACTTTCCATATTTTATTTTAAAATATATGGTTGAATGTTCAAATGAACTGATATTGGTTTTCTTCCATAAGGGATGATCATGGCACCTTTTTTTGTTAAAGGAAAAAAATAGAATTTCTCAAGAAATTCTGTCCTCACCAATCAATGCAATCATAATGATCACTGCATGACACTCTCACAAAATGGGTTTCAAGGAAAATGGATCAGTAAAACACCTCAGCCTCTATAGTCAACTAGTCAAACCTCTACACAAGCTAAAGTATCCACAGAAATTGAAGCCAGAATGACTACTTTGATTAAAAGAATGCACCGACATATAACAGACCAATTTGAAAAGATAACTGAATCATAAGACTCTTGGTTTAATGTCATGGCTAAAAGAATATCAATTTTAGAAGAAAAAGTTGACAAAATAGATAGAAAAATGAACTAAAGACTAAAGTCTCTTAATGATCAAGTTCAGGAAATTAGATTAAGACTATAACAATAGGATGAGGAAGTAGAAATGTAGAAAATGGATGAAATGCCTCCAGAGTAGTTATTTTCATTTGTTTGATATTTGTACTCCCTAGTCCCATCTGTCGCCATTTCACTTTTACAGTTTTTATTATGTTCTGGATTGTATTTTGATATGGTAGATACTTTACTATTTTGATTAATGTAGATTTCAAACTTTATGTTGATAATTGTGATATCTTTATCTGCTTTTATTTCTGAAGTTATATTGTTCTTGCTACTTTTGATATGATGATTCTGATCAATTTTTTCAACACCTTTGGTACTTCTATTATTACTTTTTGATATGCCAAAGGGGGAGGAATGGAATTTTAATAATTTTTTTCAAAATCCCACAAATTTTAGATGTTAAATAAATCTTATTTTCAATCAAACAGGGGAAGAGAAAAAGAGAAAAATGATATTAAATAAATTTTTTATGTTACTTTGAAATTAATCTAAAATTGTTTGTCAACATAAAAAAGGGGGAGATTGTTAGCCTAGGTTACCCTAGCTATACATATTCCTTAGTTTTGATATTGAAAAATAATTTTAATCAATTTT
>JANHAO010018876.1:0-13433 GCA_026873985.1 Saraca asoca
TATATAATTTTATAAATAATATTATAAATTATTTTTCTTATAATTAATTTTTTAATTTTATGATAATTATATTTAATATTTTTTTTAATAATAGCATGTGTTTATAATAATAAATTAAATATAATACTTATAAATTTTAATCATGTATTATGTAATCTTATAATTTTATATTATTATTCTTATTTTTTAAATGATTTTTTATTACACTTCCTTTCCTTTTTATTTCTACCTAACCAATCAACAAAAAATCATCTTCCATTCTTTCCATCTTCCCTTCCTTTCCTTTCCCTTCTACTAGCCAAGCAAAGTGTAAGAGAAAAAATGATAAAAATTCTAATAATAAAAGATATTTTGATGTTTTTTTAAATATTAGAGAGAAAAAGATAATAACTTATGTTAAGATACAAGGCAGATTTCAAAGCCACAAAGAGTTGACTCCATCTTCCTCCCTCCCCTTTCCTCCTCCCTCTCTCTCTCTCTCTCTCTCTCTTCAGATTCCAAATCCAAACCCAAGGCCGGCGCTTCAGAGACCAACACCATAAGGTCAATAAAAATGGTAGAAACAGAGAATTGCAAAAGCATAGAAGAAAGTCTACTGTCAAAACATAGAGAAGAAAAAACAGAGAGCGAGGAAAGAATCACATGGACTGCGTTCTTTCAAGAAGTGAAGAGGCTTGCTTGTATAGCAGGCCCTATGGTGCCTGTGATTTGTTCACAGTTTCTGTTACAAGTTATTTCGACTATGATGGTTGGTCATCTTGGTGAACTCTCTCTTGCTAGCGCTGCCTTGGCTATTTCCCTTGCCGGAGTCACTGGTTTCAGCTTTCTTGTAAGTTCTTCAAACTACATATGCTTCACTTCATCATTTCATTTCAATTGCTTTGTTTCCTTCCTTACTAGTTTGAGTAATTGTGACTTCTTTTACTATAATTTTGCTAATCATGATAAAATGCTTTAAAATTGATTTTATATTCAATAATTGATTATAACTTTTTAGTGTTTGAATGTCCATTTAGAAATGATTTGCATGTTTGATAGTTTATTTTCTTTGTATAAATTATTTTCGTTTAAAAAGAATAGACTATATCTAATTAATGAGACACATGAAATAATCTATAATTTTTCTACATTTTTATTGTATCAAACATGCTCATAATCAGAGTTGTGGCAATGTAATTGAAGCTCTAATTTTAATGTGAAAAATCTAAATTTTAAATTTGGAAAAAGAATATTAGTGGAGGACAAAATCATAGAGACTTTTACTTTCTCTCCTGGACAAATTGAATTTTTTATCAAAGTCATTGTCTCTTGATTTTATTTGATTTAAATTATTGTTTTGTAACAGTGACATAAAATTTTGCAGTATCTATCCTAAATCAACTATTGGACAGTGATTATGAAATTTGCAAGAAAAAAAATGTTAGTAGTGGAAAAAAGGAATCACAATTGCTATACGTAACGATGTAAACCTTTTGTTGTTTTTTCTGATGGACAAATTGCCTTTCGATTTGTCAAATAAAAATATGATGGTTCTTCTGACATTGTCAAGGCACAAAGTCTTCGGCTTTTTTCTCTGTTTTTCCGTTTCCTTGTTTTCACTCGCTGGATTCTTACGGCTGTTGCTGCCCGTGTAGTTGCATGATTGCTGAATGATCTGGCTATCTTGCAACCGTAGAGAGTGGTCTTCGTAGTTACCACGTCCATGAGTGATGACTGTGACATTGAGCCACTTGTTAAATGTTTTGTCCTTTTCATAGGTGTAATTTTGGTAAAAAATATCACCCATGCCTCCAATTTTGGACTTGAAAACATACATTTTTTTTTTTTTTACATGAATCCCCTCAATTTCTTTTATAAAGTTAGGGCGTGAATTTATGAAAAAGATAAATATAAAAATTATTATTATATTAAAATGATAAATTTTAATTAAAAAATTGTGGATCTAGACATTGATGGAACTTTTGAGGAATTAAGGAGTCTTAATATTTCCAAAATTTATAAAATCATGTATTTGTATTACGTAATTAAGTGAAATTTTTTTTGAAAATCCTTTTTACAAAAATTATTTGATCCGTCCAAAAATTTTGACTCCCCAAGATTTTAAATCAAATTTCATTATTTAAATCTAGAATAGAAAATTGTGTCATTTTTCTCTTAAATTCTTGTACCCGTTTGTGAGAGGCAATGAAGGAGAGGATGAAAATAAAATAATGGAAGTAACATTATTAAATTTTGATCATGTCTATCTCCTTTAATTTTTTTAAAACAAAAATGATAAATTTATATCAAGTTTTTAATATGATTTTCACATTAAATTAAATTAAATGAATGAAAATGAGAGTAAAAATCATGATTTTTTTTTTCTTCTGGTCAATGAATGAATACATGACAAAGGGCAATAGACCCTTATCAGAGAAATACAACAAGACCCAAGGGAGATTGACAATAAACAAATAGGCCAGATTCCACAAAACAAACATCAATTTTTTGCAGCAAGTTTTGTCTGTGTAGTCACAGAGAAAAGGTGGAAACTGTTCTTCAAGATTCTTCATGAGTTTTGAGGATGATAAATTAGTTTTATAATAATATTATGTCCTTATACTAAAGTATTGATATATTGTATGCTTAATTAGTTAATGTATCGATATCTTCTTGTATATATTCAATTGAATATATATCTTCAATATATTTTTTTATTGATTTGTCATCATCAAAATTTATTATATAAAATTTAAGGAAAAAAATATGATAGGACAAACTGATTCACCTGATAATGCTGTATTTATGGGTTGTCGAAGTCAAAGATACAACATTGTCATTATATTGCAATCATTACCATTATTAATTCATTAAGCTTAGTATTGGTTCAACTTTTTGGAGAATAAGTTTCTAATTGAAAAAACATCTAGGAGACATAGTTACTTGGGGAGTACTGTTTAGTAATTAATTTGACCATATGATCATATAATTTTAATGAAATGATGTTATAATCATGGACGTTTGCTACCATGTGTATTGGGGTATGAGGGGAAACACCACTAAAAGAAAGAGTTAACATTGACATGTGTGTTTTTAGTTTAGAGTATAGTAATTGAAAAGATGTGGGAGACTCACGAATAACTTGATATTTTATATTTTTTAGACAATATAAAAATAAAATGTGTGAATCTATTATAGCTTAAATATATAATATTATGTGCGGTAGGTTACCATAGATGTAAAATTAGATAAAAAATTATAGAATAGATTGTGTGCATAAAACTTCAATGTACATGATCAATATAAATTATTTTTGTTCCTTTTTTTTCTACTCACACTCTCTCATAAGTAGGAGTTTAAATTTCTAAAGCCCACCTGTTTATGAAATGATGTAAGTGAGAGAATAAATATAAAAATTTGAGAATAATATTGTTGAATCAAATATATAAAATAGGAATGTATATAATCAATAGCTTGGGCTTTGGACTGTAACATACAATATTTTCATTAATTGAATTTTAAAAATGCACCCAAGTAAGAATGGGTAACCATGGGTTACAAAATTCCCTCTCCACCATTCCATCGTGCTCTATCACCGATAATAAAGAGTGTTTCGATAAAAAAGTATGTTTAAAGTAAGGATAACTTTTTTTAATTTAAGATTAATTCATCAATTAATTCTCAAATTATAAAAACAAAAAACAAAAATGTTTGTTGGTAAGAAATTACCAAAAAAAAAATGGTTTAAAATAATTGTGTAAGAAATTTTGTGGAAGATATAATTTTATAATTACCATTTCTTTAATATTCCCGGAATTGGGTCAATTCGAAGAGAGGACGAAGTAGAGAAAATTTCTCACCTATGAGTATTTTTCACATGAACATTGCACAATAGATGTTGCAGGATTTGCATTTGAAATAGAACCCTCCCATCTATCTATTATGTAAATTTATTGTGAATACAATGATACACCGATGGAGGACTCACTGGTGAGAATCAGAACCCTTAAAAAAATTGTGATATCTTCATATTTATATAAAAACATTTTAAATTGACCAATTCAACAATTTAAAATTGGTATGTATTTCATAAAATTAAAAATTTTAACTTCATCGTTGCATATATATGTATGTATGCAAGCATGCATGCTCAAGATACTATAGATGCTATCACTGAAGCCTTGAATGATTAAATCAACACAAAATGTAGTTATTGATTGATCTACTTTGCCAGTCAATAATATGTAATTACTGGTTAATCTTGTACAGATGGGAATGGCTAGTGGACTAGAAACTCTATGTGGACAGGCTTATGGAGCTAAGCAATATCACAAACTTGGAATGCAAACATACACTGCCATTTTCTCTCTCATTTTGGTCTGTCTTCCCATATCTTTCCTTTGGATTTACATGGAAAAGATACTAGTTTTCATTGGCCAAGATCCACTGATTGCAAGAGAAGCAGGCAAATTCCTATTGTGGCTTCTTCCTGCAATTTTTGCATATGCAATTCTGCAACCAATTGTTAGATTTTTCCAAATGCAAAGTCTGGTTATTCCAATGCTACTGATTTCTTGTGCCACAATCTGTCTCCACATTCCTCTGTGCTGGGCTTTGGTGTTCAAGTCTGCACTACATAATGTTGGTGCTGCATTGGCAATAAGTATTTCAATCTCGCTAAATGTCATCTTTCTTGGATTATACATGAGATACTCTACTGCTTGCTCGAAAACCCGTGTTCCAATTTCTATGGAGATTTTTCATGGAATCCGGGAGTTCTTTCGCTTCGCTTTCCCTTCTGCAGTAATGATTTGGTGCGTATCTTCAATTTCTGGTTTTCACGGAAGCTTTATGCATTTTTTTTTTAATCCGAGAAGACATTTTTTAGTTACATTTCTGGTCCGTCAATTTTGTGTATGGTGTGTTAGAGTTATAGTAAAAATTATTCCTGGACTTTCTCCTAGAAAAACAGTATCAAGTTTTAGTTTTTAAAAGCTTAAACGGTTAGAGGAAGGCTTAGAAATGATTTTTGTTATAACCCCAACACGACTCCTCACGTAATAGCCCTTTTTGTTCTTCAAGTGTGAACATTGCACAGTCTCACTTACCACGTCATGCGTCAATTGTTCTCTTGGGAGAAAGCATAGGAATGGTTGGTTTTTATTATAACTCAAATATGTCGCCGGTAAATATTGAAAATTCTTACTTTCTAACTTCTAAAACATTGAAAATCAGAAAATTGACAAAAAACTTGGATAGCAGTAAAAACACTGTTAAGGCCAGAGAATACAAGACTTTCTCTGAATTATACATAGTATCCTCAAAACATGTCGTTTCTATAGTATATTGGTTTTGTGTTGATGATTGCAGCCTTGAATGGTGGTCATTTGAGCTGCTTATATTGCTGTCTGGGCTATTACCGAAACCACAACTTGAAACTTCTGTTCTATCTATATGGTATGTTCTCATAACTTTTCAGGTCATGTCCCAGATTTTACAAATTCATTTTCCTACTAATGTTCTAATTCTCATTTGTTACATTTCTTTTACAGTCTCAACACCATTTCATCACTCTATGCTATTCCTTATGGAATTGGTGCTGCAGCAAGGTTACAATTAGAAACCAATATATAGATTTACATTTTTCATACCATCCATGCTCGTCATTGTTAACAATTGCAATCTGTCCTAATATTATATAATATTACTATTAAAGTTTATTGTATGTATGCACACAGATCTTACACACAAAAAAAGAAGTGAAGACTTTGTATGTGGAACATTGATACCCTTTATCTAATGAGTGAGTTTTGCATGCATACAACAATTTCATTGCCATGTCCCTATCCTTAGCAACCATTTTATATTTTTTGGAGAGCAATTCCATGCCTACAATGATTATTATGTTATCAACAACACAAAACATAAACTATTAGATTGTGTTTTTGGACTGGTATGTGTTGTACTTTTATTAATACAAAATAGTGTGTATCCATACACATTTGCACGAAATACTCAACTTTTTTTTTTTTTTTCAATAACTCTGTCTTCTAAAATTATAATCGTGGCAATGCAACTATAATTGTGATTGCAACCGTATCCTAATTTAAATCACAATGTAAATAGACATATTATTTGTGCTATGGATGCCAACTACTTAGTACTTGCCCTTTTTCGTTTCTGTACTTGCAGCACAAGAGTTTCAAATGAATTGGGAGCTGGGAACCCACGCGCTGCGCGTGTGGCTGTGTTGGCTGCAATGTTTATTGCAGTGGTGGAGACTAGTATTGTAAGTGGAACCCTCTTCGCCTGTCGGAGTGTTTATGGGTATACTTTTAGCAATGAGAAGGAAGTTGTTGACTATGTAATTGTCATGGCCCCTCTAGTTTGTCTCTCTGTTATACTTGACAGCTTTCAAGGTGTTCTCTCAGGTAAAACTTCCCTCTTGTCTAGTTTAAATCTTAAGTTCGAATTTAGATCGGAAAAGAAACCGCTAAAGGTTAAATAAAATGTCACTACATCATTGACAATTGTGATCATGATCTTTTTTTGTTTATGTTTTAGAATTTTAGTGCTATTATACAAGTAAACAATTTTAATAATATTGCAACTTATTTCTTTTTACAAATTTTCACTTAAATTTGAAATACGCTTAAGGTTTTATTGAGATAAAGAAAAATTGTGAAAAAAAAAAATACAAAGGAACAAGCATGTAGAACGTCAACTAAATACATTCATGATCCAATTACAAAGAATGTGAAAATCTCAATAATGCAAGTTTGCATTGCAGACCATTATCTAAATTCTTGATTTTATGTGCAAGTCACAATTTGATATAAGTTGATTTGATTAAAGTATTCACACCAATTCAAAATTTATCTTTTTAACTGCGTAAAATTTTATAACAAATCTTGGTGCAACTAAACATTTTTCAAGAAAAATATTTAGAATGACAGTTCATCCAATTTCAACTCATCTTAAATTATTCAACAAAGTGAGCAAGGTTTCTCACAGCTTTTAACTATTTCTTTGGTTTTCAGGGATTGCTAGAGGTTCTGGATGGCAGCACATTGGGGCTTACATAAATCTTGGAGCCTTCTATCTTTGTGGAATTCCAGCGGCTGCCACATTAGCTTTCTGGGTTCAGCTGAGGGGAAAAGGCCTTTGGATTGGCATCCAAACTGGCGCTTTTGTGCAAACTGTTTTCCTTGCTATCATCACAAGTTGTACAAATTGGGAAGAGCAGGTTTACCTTCTAATCTTTTAAATTTTTTAAAATTTATGATGCCAAATAAGATCTTGGAATGATAAAAAAGAGTTAAATGATGTCATTGTCAACAACCATTTTGATTTAACAGTAAAATATGTACAAGTTGGGAAGAGCAGGTTTACCTTCTGATCTTTTCAATGTTTTAAAATTTATGATGCCAAATAAGATCTTGGAATGAACATTAAACAATTAAATGATGTCCTTTTCAACAACCAGTTTGATTTGACAGTGAAATATATTTTGGCAATCAGTAAAAATTTTTAATAAAAAAATTTAAACTTGGGCCCCAAAATTTCTCATTTATTCAATGTGGAGCCAACTCAATAGAGTGTCCTTGATTGTAGACAAATAATTAAGAAGAATACATTGACAATGCTTCACCATATCCAAGACAGATGAAGTTGGTGGCTTGCCTTCTATTTATTTATTCATTTGTTGTTCTAATTGAGGATGTTGTTATGCAGGCAAGGAAGGCAAGGAAGAGGCTATTTGAAGAACACTTCTCTGCAGAGAATGGACTGACATAAGTAGAGGAATTATACAAAGCCAATTTTCTGCCGAAGAGAAAAATTTCTCACAACTAATGCTTATACATTATTCTGGTTTCAAGGGAAATTAAAATTCATTTTCCCTGTTGAATTTTCAGTTATGTTATTTTTACGTTCTATCTTCCACTTCTATGCCCTCTCCCACAAAATTCGATTTCATTGTGAATCTTACACCCTTCCTCCCTTCTCCATCCTCTTCCACTAATAATAATAGGTATCCTAATAGAGAGATCTTTGAAATCATAATGTCTAGTTTAGAATTGGATTGTGTCTGGTTTGTATCTGTCAAGGGAACAATTAAAAGTTAGTCAATCCCCAAATTACAAAAAAGAAAAGGAAATGACAGACGTTAATGAAGAGTTATTATTTGAATATTTTAGATATTTTTATTGGAAAACAATCCTCTTAATATATTGAGTGATTTTATTGTTAAATTGTCTTTTTTACATTGAGGTTTATATTTTTTTATTTGACTCATTAACTTTAAAATTTGAAAAAAAAATAAAACTATTCAGTTTGAATTTAACATAAAATTATCTTTGAATTTATATGGAGTAACAAATCCGACACAAAAACTTTCAGTACCTACCCTTAAGTACACCATTGAAATTTGTTGATAACTTAGTAAGTGTGCCGGGGACCCAAAGTTATTTAATTTCCAATATCGGTAGTGGGCATAAAACCAAACGCATCACTTAGATCCTTTGCGTGAAGATGTTTAACGTTCAATCTTGGCAAGAAAATAAAAAAAGAAAAGAAAAAATGTTAGGGATCGATGCATAACTCTGGCAAGTAACAATCTTAAGGTTTGCAAATCTGAAGCGGAACCTGGTCGATTCAGCTTATTTCATGATTTCACGCACACGACATTTGCAGTCACGATTGAGATCTCCAATTACATTTTGTTTATCTATTGTCACAAATAAACCTTTGTTTCCTGACTATTGAGTGATTATCTACATAAAACTCATATTAATTCACATCTTCGTATCAATTACAATATGATATGAAAATATTATAAATTTTAAAAAATTAAAGATACAACAGGAAGATTATAAAATTAATGTTATAAATATATTATACATATAAAAATTTAATATTCATTAATGTATTTTAAAATTTTAAAAGTATTAATTAAAATATTTCTTTTAGATATTTAAAAAAATTATTCGTCCCTTTTGCCTGCTTATTTTAGTGTTTGACATAGTCTTGGATGCCTGGAAAGATCAGCGCTTTAAGTGAAGTCAAGATCGTGTGACCACCCATTTTGTTGGAGAGCAAGATGGGCGTTCAGCAAAACTAGGAAGACTGCAACTTCTCACCACAATTGCGTAATTGTATTGCCTTGCTGAAAGACAATATTACAGTCACAAAAAGTAAAGACAAATTCGAAAGAAAATTTTCTCTGGAGAGTCTTGCCACAAATTTTAATGTATTTTTATGTGTACTATTGGATCTACCTTGAATTAATCAAAAGCAAAGTGCAAATAATGAGAATAAGCTTTCTCAATAGAGAAAAAAATCTTTATAATAAACCTAAAACCACTCTTTACAACATTAAAAACCTATTTAGCTCTCTTATGAGCCGAAGAATTAGTCTACTGGCTAACCCATATTACAAAAAATCCAATAGAAGAATTTAAATAAAACTTAATATTCTTAACTACAGTAGAAAATTTACAAGGACATAAAGCAAAGCCTAAGATAGTGTCAACCACCACTTTGCTGTCACTCTCAATGAACAACTTTGGATACTTCTTATTGACGATGGATTTTGGTTCTACCTAAATCCAATCAACTCAAGAGATTCTTTTGGAATTTAAACTATTTTTCAGTTGAGCTAACAAAGATGAAGAGGAAGAGCAGAGGAAGAATAGCAACTAGACAGAGATTTTTAACATAGTTCGACTAAAATCGGACAACAACAGTCCCTACGTCCACAATAGCGTTTTATTAATTTGGAGAAATTTTAACTGAGTTACAATACACGAATTCAATCTGCCTTACATTGATTTCCCTCCTCTTATTTATAGAGACTGGAGAGGTTATAATTATAATTACATAATTTATATTTCTGTTACATCAAAATAAATGTACAAGACAACCTAAACTACTGCCAAATGGCTTCCACAGGTTGCTAGCTGACTTCTAAAGTTTGCTTTTTGTGGGTGGGCCTTATGCATTGCTTCCTGCAGACTGGTTCCACAAACTAAGTCTGAGAGGGTCCCTGCTTTAGGTTTACCCTTGGCGAGCTCATTGACAAGAATGACGCTATGTCTGCATGCTAGGTCAATGTTGGCCTTTGGTCAACGCGAACGAACTACTTGAGCTCACGTTTGGCAATACGAGCTTGCGTATAGTGAGTTGCTGGCTTTGCGAACTGGGACTTGTCCCTTAGCAAGCTGGGGCTTCCACCTCGTTCTGTGCTCATGTAGATATCTGTCGAACTTAGCTTTTTTCTCACTTAAACTGATCTTCCGTCGGGTCCTTGCCAGCCCATTTTGCAGAACCAGAAAATGCCTATAACATAAGCCCTCTAGCTCCATTCACAGGTTAGGAGTTGAAACAGTTGTGGTGGCAAAGGGCTTCCTTCACAGATTACTAAGCATTCAAAGTCTTTAGTCAGTCTACCATTTCAACTGATCCAGGTCATACCTCATGCTATATGTGCCCCATAGCCATTGGTAGGTCTACCTTGTTTTCTTCTGAAGCATTTAATGGAAGTGGTTGAGACGTTCTCCTGGACTCTTCGATTAGAGCAAATTGGTCTATTTAAAGCATGGGAAGTTCTTCTTCCTTCATCCATAGAGTGAACTAATGGATGCCTTAGATAAACCCCCCATATTTCTGATAATGTGCCTTTCCGATGAGGCGTGTATGATATGCTGCATAGGAAGCCTTCAAGGGCAATCCTTCTTCAAGGATTTAAGAGGATCTTATACAAATCTTGGATTATTTCCTCACGGTGATGCCGTGGGATTTTGCTTTTCCAGCCATGTCCTCTAACTTCTCAGTTTCGAGGAAAAAGATGTGCCAGAAAGGAGCTCCAAGCCAATAAGGGTGGCTAGAAGAAGATTGAGGAGCAAGCATGCTTGTCAGCCCTCCTGTTGGTGCTGGTTAGAGTTCATCTCTTAGGAGCCAGTCTTCTTTCTAGAATGTAACAGTTGTAGGCTTTTTCTGTTTTGATTTGTATTTTGAATCTCGATGATGTAAATTTACCTTATTGAGTGAGGCTTTAAATGAAATTTCCTTCATGATTCTTCCATGTTGTATTGTGTTTTAATATTCTGCACATCACAAATAACAGTATAAATCTCTACAAATCATAGTGAAATGAGATACTTGAATAACCAATTGGCCATGCTTCTCGATGAGCAATGAACTAGTCATCGAGGTGCTTTAGTTGCCAATGAATAGTTCGTAAGTAGGTTGCATGAGAGCTGTGCCTAGTGAGAAGTTACATGCGAGCTATGAACATTAGGTCCCATGAGAGCTGCGAGCATTAGGTCACATGAGAGTTACGAACATTAGATCGCATGAGAGCTGCGCTTCGTGTACTGCACCATAGCAATCTTTTGCTTAGTGGGCATTATAAGTTTGGCTTTGCCATCAATCTTGTTACTTAGTCTCATAGCAATCTTGTTGCTTAGTGGAACAACAATCTTTTTGTTCAATCTCACAACAATCTTGCTACTCAATAGAACAACAATCTCATACAGTAGTCTTGTTGCTCAGTAAGATAACAATCTCATTGCTCAGTCCCACATTAATCTTGCTCAGCAAGATAGCAATCTTATTACTCAGGCAGGATATGAATGACTCTACTAGCAGTTTTGCTGCTCAGGTAGGAAATAAGTTTATTCTTAGCGCTTTTGCCCCTTATTTGACGAGTTGGTAATGATCTTAACACGCAAGGTACCTCAACTCAAAAGTTGGTAGTAAAATCGAGCTTGATTTTGCCAATCATAGAATAATTTTTTTATACAATATTCTGTTGAAGATTAACGGATAGAAAAATTCAAATGGCTTTACCAGCCTCTAAGTATCACTACATTATCAAAATATAGTCCTAACCAAAGGGCCTTGCTCGCGATCAGCGATCCGCTGGGGTTACTAAAGTTGCTTAAAGGGTAGGACTACATATTCCTGTAGGCGACCTCTTTTGATGAGGTCCTCTATGGCATCCCTTAGTGCCCAACACTGTGAGGTGTTATGCCTGACCTCATTGTGATAGGTATAGAATCTGCTTGTATCTCTGGACCTGCTAAGGGCCCTCAAGGGTTTGGGTTTCCCAAAATTTTTCCTATTTTTTTTTGTAGCCAAGAACCTATCTTGAGTGTTAGACAGGATACTATAATTTTCCTGGTGACCTTGATGCTGAGATTGTTCGGTTCTCGCTTTCTTCTTGAGCTAGGCATTGGGGTCAGTTTTCTGGCTCTCATTGCTTTTTTTCCTGCTTTGAGTGGAGTCGTTAGCTGCGTCCTCTTCCTTGGACTCCTTCGTGCCAAAAGTTTCATTCTACTTAATTTGTTTGGCAGCTCATTCATAAAATTCAGTGAGATTTCTAATCACAGACTTGTACAGGCTTTTATACAACTTTCCATTCTTGCGAAATCCTGCAAAGATTGTTGCTAAAATGGTTTCCTCTAAGAGATTGTCTACTGAATTGGCTTCAAGTCCAAACCTAGCAATGTAATCCTTCAGTGACTCATGCTTTTGCTGGAAGATCATCGCAAGGTGGTAAGAGGGCATAAGCTGCCTCCTCAGTGCTCGATACTAACTGATGAACTTTTGTTGGCATTCTTCCTAACTATATATTGAGTGAGCCCAAGGTTTTTGAACTAGGCCCAGGGTACACCCCTAGTGTAGCTAGGAAAACTCGACATTTAACTAATGGATCAACCGTTTACAAATTCATCTAAATATTGAACGCATCTAGATGGTCATAAGGATCAATGTCCCCATTGTACAGTGGAATCATGGGGGCTTTAATCTTGTGGGGGAGAGGCTGCATTTTAATTTCTTTGGAGAATGACGACCTCTCCTCAAAGTAGGCTCAATTATTCAGAGCTCGAAGATGTTCCTCCAACTAGTTCATCTTTTGATACAACTCTTCCAGCAGTGAGTCCCGTGCCCTAAATCACTTGCCAGAAGATTGCTGATTCCTTTGACTTTCTTAGTCACGAGAGCAGTGATCTAAAGAAACTCCTTGATTGGCCCTACTCGAACATCCAACTTACTATTGCTGGTGAACATTCTCGGGTATAGCGACCTCGGATTGCCTTTGCATATCTTGAGCTTGCACTTGTGTTAGTGCGGTGACTACTTTAGCCAATTCTCTCATCATATTTTCTAGTCTTTCCTAGCATTGAAGCTAGGTTTGTGCTCTACTAATGTCGTTAACAAATGTAACAGGTTGAAAAGAGCTTGCTGGGGGCAAGCCAGCAGCAACACCTATGATAGAAATAGTGGAGGAGTTTGTTGTAAACATATGACCTTTTGGTTGACTAACCAATGCATTTGAAGCTCTAGTGGTCCTTCTTCTAACCATTATGGTGTTGGTGTATGCCCTAGAAGCCAATCATAAGATGATTGTTTGCATACATTATATTACGTTTTAATGGCAATTCAATTAT
>JANHAO010018877.1:0-13425 GCA_026873985.1 Saraca asoca
AAAGTAAAGACACTAAGAAAACATAAAATACTATCAATAAAATGGATCAAAACTATCTTATTTTCATACCCTTTTTCCCATTTATTAGGGCCAAGAAGCACTTGACCGATGTCAGGAAGCACTCGAAAACACTATGAAGGAGTTGGCAGATATGGTCAAAGTGTTGGCCCAGGCCCACACCCAGGGTGCACCTAGACAGGGTGAAGTTGTTGCACTCGGGGGTGGATATCATCAGCTAGGGCCTTAGCATAAAGAACATGTTAGAATCGAACATTAGCGAGCCAATTCGCTCTGTTCGTCTAACTCACAGTTAAGGTTTAAGGTCCACCTAGTTCAAAAAGATAAGGGGGTGACCAATAAGGTGAAAACTCACACTAAGACGAGAACTCACACGAAACGAATCGCGAACAAAAGATGGACCACAATTTATCCAATCACAAGCATGGCAAAAGGCATAAAACCTCTAACTTCCACTCTCATGGTAAGTGATATGAAAGGAGCCAGTAAACTACCAGTCATCGATCTAAGCCCCCGGGACCTGATGATCGAAGAACTACTCCAAAGGATGGAACAATTGGAAAGGAAATCTATATCCCAGGATAATCGAGAATCCCATGAGAAAAGAACCCCTTTCACCTATAAAATTGAGACGAAGCCCTTTCTGCATAGATTTAAGATCCTAAACATCCCCCTGTATAATGGAGATAATAATCCCTACAGTCATTTGGATGTTTTTAATGTCCAGATGGACTTACAAACTTCCAATCTGTTGGTGAAGTGTCGAGTCTTTTCTGCCACACTTGGAGAGGTGCCATAAACTTGGTTTAGGATTAAGAGTTGAGAGGAATGTCAAGCGAAGTTCCTCAATCAGTATAGGGCACTAAAGAAGTAGCTTGACCTGTCCTGCCACTTACCGATAGTCTTTCAGTGGAAAGATGAGTCACTCAAAGATTATATCACCAGATTTCGACATGAAGTTAGTAATGTAGAAAACTCATTGGATGAGAGTATCCTCACGGCAATCTTAACCGATCTTCGAAAGGATAGGAAATTATACGAGGATATATACAAGTCTCCTGTCAAGAGCCTAGGTGAGTTCTGTGAATGGGCTACTAAAGAGATCCGATGTGAAGAAATCTTCGGTCCAAAGAAACGAAATCGGAAGGAGGAGATGAGCACCTCTAACCGAGGCAAGAAGAGAATTGGGGGCGGAAGTAGTGAAGAAGGCCAAAAAGGTGGCTCTGGAGGTCAAGCCAGGAAGAAGGCCTAGAATGAATAGTCTTAACCTCAAGGTCACTACGATAGCTATACCATTTTGTCAAATATTTTAAATAGGATTTATGCGAACAAGAGGGATAATGAAGATTTTGGCAGGCCCAACCCTTGAAGGCCCCTATCAAGCGGAGGAACCATAATAAATTTTGTGCCTATCATAGTGAAGTTAGGCACAACACTTCAGATTGCTAGGTGCTAAAGGATGCCATCGAGGATCTCATTAAGAAAGGCCATCTGAGGGACTATGTGATGAGGTCCCCAGGGCAGCGACCCCCGCGTCCCCAACAGCCTGTACTGCAACACTATCAAACTCTGAACCACAAGGAGGCACCTTTCATGAGGACCATCTTCACTATGCATGGTGGGCCTCACATTGAAGGCACCTCGAATCAATCACATAATTACTATGTGCGAGCGGCGGGCCGTGTTCTTCTTGCGAGTCATATGGAATGCGATAAACTCACTAAGAAGGCTAAAGTAGCCTTAGACAACATCTCATTCATGGAAGAAGACGCATGATAACAAAATATTTTATTCATTTAATTTTACTCTCACTTTGCATTTTAAAGTCCAAAATTGGCTTACTTCAACTGTGTTAGCATGTATTTATGATTTTATGTCAACTGGATTCATTATGCAAAATACTACAATTTTTAGCCATTTTGAGAAGTTTCTGTAATCTAGTCATAACTTGAACTATACTTGTCAAATTGATGTAATTCTTATCTTGTATGAAGGTTAAGACATGGCTCTACAACTTTCATGAAGACTTCTAAGGCTGAATCATGCAATTGGCTGTCTGAATTTAGAGTTGAAGTCAAGACCAGAATACTGTCTCAGGTAGCCTGACCTTTGTGCACTGATCAAACCATATCTAGAGTTATAAGAGTCCAATTAAGGTAAAACTAAGCCCAATTGGAAGTTGAGACATAAAGACACATTTCTTGTGAAGACTTCCTAAGCTTAAAATGTCATTATAGGAATGAAAAATGAGCTTCAACAAAGAGGCAGAAATGCTGTGAAAATGGGCCTCTATAGAATTTGGTTTTAAGGCCCCCAATTGGCATGGATCTTGAGCCATTAAACCATCTCTTGAACCAGCTAACCCTTAGCGAGCTGGAGGCCCATAAGTCAGTGAAAAACTACAACAAAGTAGTCTATATTTGAGATAGAACACGCAAGTAGAGGTAGCAAGCAAAACTAGACTACACTGCACCATAATCATTGCCTACTCACCCACCAGCAGCTACCTTCTCTTTTCCTAGGCAAAGTTCATTTTGTTTAAGCTCTTTAGTTCAGTTTTGTAAGTAAGTTTTAGTGTAGTTTTTAGCTTAGTTACTGATAGCAGTAGAGTAGGATGTTTTTCTTCATTTTTCTCTGTATTTTCATGCCTCCATGGAAGGCTAAGCTGTAATCAGTCCAAGGGGCTATAACTTGAAAGATTAATGCTGAGGTCTTGTTCCTTCATTCTACATTCAAATTGCTAGTCACTTCTCCTCCTTTCCTCTTTATTTTTATTGTGATATGTAAGTTGAGTGGATCCATTTGATTTAGATATTAATATGATTATTGAGATTTTGATAATCACTTTTAGAAGATGATAGGAAAACTAAGCAATGCATTGAGATCTTGATGGATTGTTTGTGGCTGAGTTTTGTGTAAAACTTATTAATCATTTCAGTGATTCTTGTTATGATTATTAATAATTGAATGAATAATTAGTGATCAAGGATGCATTAATCTCAAGTTGATTCTCTTAGCTAGTTGGTTTATCTCTTTCTATTTTCATTTTTGCATGTTAGTGTAGTTTTCTATTAGATTAGTTTCTACCAACCCCCCCTTTATTGATATCATCCTCCAAATGATCCAAGGGCTCGACCTGATGTTTCCTATACTACAAGTAGTTTAGGTAGCTTCAATTGTATAAATTTCTAATCTGATCAGCCTCGACAAGCCGTATCAACACACAAGGAATTCATTATCCCCATAATGATGTGATTGTCATTCGAGCAAAGATTAGAAACGCTAAAGTAAGATAGATAATGGTTTATACCGGAAGCTCCATTAATATGATGTATAAAGGATGCTTCAATCAAATGGGCGTAAGCACAAGTCAGCTGGATCCTTCCCCCGAGCCTCTTTACTGTTTCATGGGAAATGAAATACTCTCGGTGGGACAAATCGGATTCCGCTCACCTTATGGGACCTCGATCAACATGCGACTGTCATGATGGACTTCCTAATCATATATTGCCCGCAGCCTATAATATGGTGTTGGGGTGACCCGCCATGAATGATTTTGACATGGTTACATTAACTAAAACGCTAACCATTAAGTTCCTAACCCCGAACAGAGTCGGATGTGTGCAAAGAGAGCAGCAAGTAGCCTGGCGCTACTATGAGGATGCGGTCAAGCTCGGAGTCTAAGGGAAAAAGGTGCATGTGGTGTTCGGGGGAGAATCTTGGGCAATAAGCTCAAAGGGAATTAGCCACGATCTTAACCTTCATGAGGTGGACGTTGAACAAGCTATCAGACCCATTGAAAAGCTCGAAGATATGTAAGTCAGCGAAGCATATGAAGAAAGATGCCTTAAGTTGGGGAAGTGTTTACCACCTGATGTGAAAGTGCAGCTAATGGACTTTCTCAAGGAAAACTTGGACGTCTTCGCCTAGAACCATGAATACATGGTGGGCATCGATCCAAGTGTAATGTCACACAAACTCAATATCGATCCCTAAGTTAAGCCGATTTGCCAAAATAAAAGGCTAATGACGGTAGAATGTTATGTGGCACTAAAAGAAGAGGTTGACAGGCTCTTAGTGAATAATTTCATTCGAGAAGTACATTACCCCACTTGGGTGGTCAATCCAATCCTCGTGAAGAAAAAGAACGGGAAGTGGAGGACTTGTATTGATTTCACTGACCTTAACAAGGTATGCCCTAAAG
This sequence comes from Saraca asoca, assembly GCA_026873985.1. Classification (NCBI taxonomy): domain Eukaryota; kingdom Viridiplantae; phylum Streptophyta; class Magnoliopsida; order Fabales; family Fabaceae; genus Saraca; species Saraca asoca. Next base: position 4,223 of record JANHAO010018877.1, read on the forward strand.
ATAGCTCCCCTTTGCCAAGGATTGACCAACTTGTAGATGCGACTGTGGGCATGAATTGCTCAGCTTCATGGATGCCTATTCAGGGTATAATCAAATCCCAATGACTACGTAGGATAAAGAACATGCCTCATTTATCACTGATTGCGGGCTTTATTACTATAAAGTAATGCCCTTTGGGCTTAAAAATGCAGGGGGCACCTGCCAAGAATTGGAAAATATGATGTTTCAAAAGCAAATTAGCAAAACAATAGACGTATATGTCGATAACATGCTGGTAAAGTCCAAACAACTCACGTCCACAACTTAGAAGAGATGTTCCAGTCCCTAAGGAGTTACCGAATGAAGTCGAACCCATACAAATGTGCATTCAAAGTTGCCTCAGGAAAATTCTTTCGTTTTATGGTAAGCAATAAGGGGATCGAAGTGAATTCAGAGAAAATTAGAGCACTTATCGACATGTGTTCCCCCATTGGTCCTAAAGATGTTCAAAGTTTGAATAGTTAAATCACTGCGCTTGGCAGATTCATCTCGAAGGCGATGGATAAATGCATCCTCTTCTTCGAAGTCTTGAAAAGGGCAAAGATGTTTGAATGGACCCCAGAGTGTGAGGTCACCTTTCAAGAGCTCAAATAGTACCTTGAACAAGCTCCATTCTTGTCTAAATCGAAAGAGGGCAAGAAATTAATTGTATACTTAGGGGTATCCCAGCATGCCTTAAGTGCAGCCCTAACACGAGAAGAGGGAGGAGCTCAACTTTCCATTTACTATGTAAGCAAGAGATTACTATGTGCCGAAATGAGATGCTCACCCATGGAAAAGCTCGTCTACTACCTGGCCATTACCTCAAGAAAGCTACGACCCTACTTCTAAACCCATAGTATAAAGGTCCTCACACAATTCCTATTGAGACAAGTCTTACAGAAGACGGATGCCTCAAGATGGCTGCTCAAATAGGCGATCAAGGTCGTCCAATTCGATATTGAATATAAGCCCAAATCAGCCATCAAGGGACAGGTGCTGGCCAACTTCATTATAGAATTTACAGGACCCATGCAAGAGGAGGCGAAGATTCATGAGGCTGAGTGGTGGGAATTATATGTTGACAGGTTGTTAAGCGGCCAAAAGGCTGGAGTAAAAGTGCGTCTCATCAATCTAGAAGGGCACAAGGTCTTCTATGCTTTAATATTTGGCTTCCAAGCCATTAATAATGAAACTGAGTATGAGGCATTACTGGCAGGATTGTGATTGGCCAAAGAAGTGCGAGCTAAAAAATTAAAGGTTTTCAGTGACTCACAGCTCATTATCTGCCACATAAAAGGTGAATACCAAGCTCGAGGTTTGAAGATGATAAGCTACCTCTAAAAAATCCAAGAATCATTAAGTTCCTTCCAATAATATGAGGTTAATCAAATACTGCGAGCTCAAAATGTGCATACCGATGCCTTGCCTCACCTGTCCACTACTGAAGATGTTGATCTCTTAGGAACAATCCTGATAGAGCTCCTTTCATCCCCACGTATCGAGCAGAAAGATGTCTTAATGGCGATTGCCAGAGTGCCAAACTCCTAGATGAATCTGATCCTGGACTACCTTCAGAATGATAAATTAGCAGAGGATAAACTTGAGGCATGACGTTTACAAGCTTGGGCAGCCAAATATTGCATCTGTGATGACACACTATACAAGAGAGAGTTAACAATCCCACTTCTGAGATGCATTGATGGTAAGGACTCTAACACTATCCTGGAGGAGATTCATGTAGACCATTGTGAAAACCATGCTAAGGGACTGTCCTTGGCACGAAAAGCTCTTCGACAGGGATTCTACTAGCTGATAATGAAGCAGGATGCTATAGACCTCATCAAGAGGTGTGATAAGTGCCAAAGGTTTGCAAAGGTGCCATGGGCTCCACCAACCTACTTGAGACAAATGACCAATCCATAGCCATTCGCAATCTAGGGAATGGATCAGACTGTTTCCTATGGTTTGAGGAAATTGCAAACATGTGATAGTAGCCATAGACTATTTCACCAAGTAGGCAAAGGTGAAGGAACTTGCTGAAATCTTATCTTCCAAGGTCAAAAAGTTCATATAGAACAATATTATTTGCAGATTTAGAGTCCCTCAACAGATTGTAACCAATAATGGGACTCAATTTACTAGCGAACAATTCCTAAGGTTCTGCAATGACCTCAAAATCACTAAAAGTTTCGTAGCTGTAGATCATTCGCAAGCCAACAAGTAGGTAGAAGCTGTTAACAAGATCATCAAGCAGATCTTGAAGGCCAAATTAAAAGATAAAAAGGGTGCGAGGGCAGGTGAATTGTAGAAGATACTTTGGGCCTACAAGACCACGCCTTGCAGCTCTATAAGGGAGACTCCTTTCTTAATGGTATACGGATGCAAAGCAATGATCCTAGCAGAACTTCAGGTCGTGACACAACAAAGAATCACTTTCAACCTAGGGGATAACGGTCAACTGCTCATTGCGAACTTGGACCTTATGGAAGAGACATGAGAAAAAGCTAACCTCAGAATTGCTACCTACCAATGATGTGTTGTGAGACACTACAATCGTAGAGTATGGACTTGAAAATTCAAGCCCAACGACCTTATCCTACGTCTCATTCTTCCTAGAGTGTGCAAACCCAGTAAGGGGACCTTAGGACCAAACTGGGAAGGTCCATACCTTGTTAAAAGGATCGTAGGTGATGGAGCCTACCATCTAACGGACATGAATGGGTTAGAGTTCCCCCGAGCTTAGAACGTCGAGCACCTCCATCACTTTTATCAATAAGTGTCCCAACACATATAAGAGTTGGTCTATTGTAAATGTTTATATAATTCTTTGAATTTTTGTAGAATAAGATTTGTGAATAATTCTATGCAAAGTAGCATGTTATACAATATAGAATAGTTGATATAGCATGTTGAACCCTCGTCCTAGTATAAACAAATAATATTGCATATTTAAGCATGAAAGTAACAAAGAAGGACCTGTCCGGCTTTCATTATAGCAAAATCATTCCATACAAATAATTCATAAAGTCTGTTATAAATCTTAGAAAAGATATTCAAAATTACAAAGTTCATATTTTAAGAGGCTAGAGCTTCAAGAGCCAAGTTTTCACGAGATTGGAGGTTAGGAGCTGGAGCATCAGGAATATCTGCCATTGGGGTAGCCTCAGCAACCTGTGTGTCATTTTCTCTTTGAACAATGACTTCCACAGGAGAGGCTTTGTCTTCAGCACTCTTTCCCTTCCCCGAGGAGTTGATCTTGGTGGCTCTCGTCTTGAAATGATCCACAACCTCCAGGGCTTATAGACTAAAGAAAATGAAGTCTCGCTCTGGGTATTTCTCCTATAAAGTATAAAAGAAAGCTGCGCAAGTCTTAGACTTCATTTCCTTGGCCGCATCCACCACTAGTGAAGTTCTCTCTACTCTGACTTTGGTTGTTCCCTATTTAGCAAGATCAAAATCCCTCTTCAACACCCTCATCTCCTCGACTGTAGCCTTAGCTTGCTGTTCTATGGATTTCACCCTCTACTCGGCAACCTTGGCCATTCTCATCACTTCTCGCACTTGTGACTAAGCCTTGTCTAACTCTATTTTGGCCTTGTTTAGATTGTTGGTTACAAGGCTAAGATTCAACACAGCAGCCTTGCGATACACTACCTTCCTAGACAGAGTAGCTTCAGTTTCTTTGACTTTGTCCCTCAGCTCCAAGACCTCGGCTATCGAGACTACCAGCTCATCTATGAGACTGAACTTCTCCTCATCCTAGCCTTGGAGTACTTCGTCTATCTTCATCAGCATTAATAAGCTCTGTGAAAATGAACGGCAAGGTTAGATTACAAAGTAAATAGGATGATCAAGACAAGAAATAATACTTACCACCAAGCCATGACAAGTTGCGTATCCACTAGCCTCCCAATGGAGAATTCATCAGCCTCCAATACCCTAATCTTGTTGTTAGATCCCAGGATTGTACCCATACTATCGATAAGGATCTGAGCATACTTCTCCGTTTTAGAGCCAGGCTCGACCAGTAGCACCACAACCTCAACCTCCGGCGCTACGTGCTTGGGAGAAGACACCTTCTTCTTTCCCTTATCGACCTTTCGTTTCATGGAAGAAGGACCAGAGGGGGTAGCAACATCAATTACAGCCACCTCTTTAGGTTGTAGTGTTGAGGCCAGACCTTGCAAAGGGACTGGAATTGGTGCTGTTAGCTATTTTGCAATGACTGGGGTTGTATCGATCTCGAGGGCCGAAGGAGCCTCCTGCTCATCGTCAAAAGGTGATGTCTTAAGAATGAGCTCCATTATTTTATCGCAGTCATTGAAATTGGTGGGCCTAACCTTTGTCACTCGATGGATCATTGTCTCCTTTGTGAGCTTGGTGCCTTTGGCCGGGGTGAACTTGTAATAGTAGAGGAGACTCTCATCGAACCAAAAATCATTCCCGAGATTGTTGGTTGTTACGAATTGGTCCAAGATCTCCAACTCCTCCGCCCGTAGTGTAGGCCTTTTACCAATCCTATTTGCAAAACCAAATAAAATTTAGAATTAAAAGCGAATATCAAAGAACCACTAAACTCACTTGTTCCTAGTCTACCTACCTGGAACAAAAACAAAATCAAAGATTTTGAGATAGCACAACGAAAGGCACAAAATATAGAACCAACAAGATTTGTAGCGCCCCGTGTTGAACCTCCCTTTAGCATCCCCCTTTGGTAAGATCCTCTTGTACGGCATTTGTCGAGCCGAGAGATAGTAGAGCCCATCCAATGAGCTCGCACACCTAGGGTTGTACAAGTAGCATAAGGTTTTGAGTGATAGCAGTGGGAGGCTGTTGCCCAAATGGATTAAGGCTAGCGAAATGAGTTAGGTGTAAGAATTTGGGATGAGTTGAAATGGGTTAAGTTTTATTTTATTTAAGAAATTAACAATGAAGGGCTACATTGGAAATTTGAGTCCTACCGTGAGGTGTGGGAGACCAATAGTGACAAACCCCCGAGGTGGATTTGAAGCGTAGTCGTCTGGAGCAGGAACCATGACACTACACCCTTTAGGGAACCCACATGATTGAATTATGGATCGAAGGTCATGGAGATGCACAGTTGAGGTGTACAACTTGAACACCTGGTGGTCAAGATGCTAGCTCGCAGTGGTCCCTCAGCCCTCAATATGGTACGAACGAGCACTAAAGTCTGTAGTGACCTCCCTCCTACTTGAGGTCGCTTCATTAATATGTCACATGAATTTTATACTCTGGGATGAACCTGGTTCATCGTCCTCATCCCTAATTAGATGATGGTGATGTGTATGGCCTGCTCCCATCTACACAAAGAAAAAGATTGGTCAGGTCGCTACGAGTGAACTATACCAAATGCTAGGACTAACGACCCCCTACACTACAGGCCATGCACACCCCAAGTCATCGCATTGACAGCCCAGACTCTGGCAAGTGGAGGGGACACAATGATTGGACCATAGAATCCCAAAAGACTAAAAATAATATCTAAAAACCCTAAGGTCTACCAACAGACCAACCATACCGATTCAAACAAACCAAAATGTCTAAGCAAGCTCAACCTATTAGCACTATCATCCCTCAGTCAGTGACAATCAAATTTGCTACTGCCTGCAAAAGAGCAAAATGCGAAAAAGTGCAAGGCAAAGGGAAACATACCATAATCTATACATACAGAAGATTCAAAACAATTTGCAATAGCAATCTCCAATGAAAAGAGCTTAAGCAGTAACTGAGAAATCGAACTAAAACCGATGAAAATGGGCGACAGAGAAGCTGTCATGACAACCAAAAGAGGAAATGGGCAGGAAGAGATCAGAACTTTGAAGATTTCAAATGGCAATTGAAAGGGAAAGAAAAGGGCCCCTCGACTTATAAAGGTGTGGGATCCCACCATCAAATCTAAGGGTTTGTCAGTCACCCACGATCCAACGGCTCAAGGGAAGCCAGCAGCTAGCTCATGATGACACAGTGCACGTGTACCAAGACTAAGAGTAATTACTGCCAACTGTTGATAGGAATCAAAGAGCCGTGGGTGACACGAACGGGAGTGCCAAATGACTCGTGAGGTCATAGGTCACGCAGCGCTAAACTATAACGATACTTCAAGGCCTTGCATCCAAGAAGTGCTAGCCATGTACTAAAACTCTTGTGCAAGCCACATCCAAGACGTGCCATAAGCACCAAACTCTTATGCGGACCACTCTAAGACCTTGCATCCAAGAAGTGCTAGTCATGCACCAAACTCTTACACGAGCTGCGTCCAAGAAGTGCTACAGGCACCAAACTCTTGCGCATACCACTCCAAGACCTCACGTCCAAGAAGTGCTAGCCATGCACCAAACTTTTGCACGAGCTACGTCCAAGAAATGCCACGAGCACTAAACTCTTGTGCGGACCACTCCAAGACCTTGCATCCAAGAAATACTAGCTATGCACCAAACTCTTGCACGAACTGATATATCTACACAGCCTGCAGGGAAACTTAGTCTCGTGTCGGTAACGATGCTCAAGCACCCTACTACTTAAACTCGACTTCAAGGGCACTCTAATGCTCGTGCTTGCTGCCGATTAAAGTGAGCCAACACGACTGATTGATCATGCATATGGCACATATCCTTTAAGTCATAACTTACTGGCTTAAGCTTGTTGACACAAATTTCACTTTTAATAATTAGGGTCGACTAACCCATTAAACACTCCATATAATGATTATCAAGTTATGATTTTGCAGGGGTTAGTCATGTTGTCATCGACAACCAACTAAACCGTCAGTGTAATGAACTTGCAAAGATGAAGGATATAAACATAATGCTTATAGTTTTATTAAAAGACCTCCTTCAACGAGGCAGGTTTACATCAGAAGGTCTGATATACAAAAATAAAATAAAAGCCTAAAGCTATTAATTCCACAAGAAAGGAGAGAGTCAGCCTCTAGAGGACAAACTCCCATCAGATGAAATACCACTAAACATGGCTGCTTCTGCTTATAGCCCTCCTTAACCAACGGCTCATTTCCTAACTTGAACCCAAAGCAATTCAAAATGGAGTCAGAAGTCTGGTTAGCAAGGCTGAACCTCACAAAAAGGCTATGAGGAAGTAATTTAAGATCTGCAGAATACTTCCCAAAAGCCAACAAGAAGAGTTATGCAGGGAAGTCAAGTGCAACAGGCCATCGACGCCTCCAAAACCTCTGCAACAGACCATGCATGCCCTAAAGAGTTCCATTGGAAACCAAGCTATTAGAAGCATAGGGGCCTTTTAAAACATCCATCAAGCAATCTCATAAAGAAGCAATAGGAGCTTCATAAACTTTATAAACTAGTCCGGGTCCATCAAGTGACTTAGAGAATATTTGGTTGTTCTAGATCAGACGGTCCAGAAAAAAAAAAAAAAAAGATCACCACATCAACAGTTAAAAATTATGCACAATGAGAGGTATGGCCTAAAGTAAGGGAAATGAAAGTCTGAAAGACAGAAAAGATAACATGACAGTCTGAACGTGAAGACTTATCCATCCTGCAGACTGCAGATGAAGACTTTGACTGCCAGTTGCAACTCCCAGCCCGCAGAGCGAACTGAGAATTGGGAGGCTTATGTTATGGGTATTTTCTGGAAAGTATGGGTTGGGCTGGCCGAAGTCCACTAAGAGACATGACCAACTAGGTGGAGGCCCAAATTGGAGATCGAAATCGCTCAACAAGGATACCATGCAATCGAGCACGAGCCGAAGACATTGAGTGAAGTCACAGCGAGGAACGCAGCTAGCTAGGAAGGCCTTCAACTCATTAGCGAGAGTGCTATCACTCCAACCGTCCTCAAGGAGAATGACTAAGAAAGTACAATGAGGTTAGCTGAAGCCCCCAGCTCCTCTACCAGCACAACGCCAAGTCGCAAAGTTGGCGAGCCAGACGCACGTACGGGGTCCAGTCAGCAATCAAGGGCACACATCTCTAACTGAGAGCTCTACCTCCAAATCAACACATTAGCCCCCCAGTAATTCGACAATAATTTGCTCGGCATTAATTGTCCGACGCTAAGCATCAAATGCTCGGTGCGGTGAAAATAATTATTTTGCTACTTATAAAATTATATTTATAACCCTTCTCCCTTCTATAAATAGGAAGGGACAATCATTGTAATGAAAAAAGGAAGAATTTTGCATGCAGACACTCTGCAGAAACAAAGAGAAAACACTGCCATTGTAATCAAATAGAGAAAAACAACTGTTAATTGATAATCAAAATTAACGTGATGTAGGGGTCAACTTGGCTTTAGCTGAACCACAATAAAGTTCCTGGTGTTTGCTATTTTTCTTCTCTTCTAGTGTCTTTCTTTTCTACTTTCTTCCATATTTAATTTGCAATCTGGGGTAATATCGGATACAGATCTGTTGACCAGATTTCGATCTCAACAAAGTTAAAAGAAGAATTTGATTTCATATGCAATTCTTGTTTTAATTACATTTATACCATAATAAAATCTATCAAAATTATCAAGGATTTTACTAGAATTCATTTCATTTGATATGAAATAAGATTATATTAATAATTTTACCATCACTCTAATATTTTATTTATCATAATATCATTAAAATCTACTTTTCAATTGAAATCCATGTATTTTTTAATATGTTTTAAACAAAAGAATTTATTTATAAATGAATTGAAATCATTATTTTTTATATTGTTTCTAAATATTATAATTCATTTCAAATAAAATCATTTTTATTGAAATGAAATAAATTGAATTCTAAAAAAAATTTGATTCCAAACATATAGATACTTTGAATGCGAGAAAGGGAGATGAGTGCTTTCAAGAACTTCATGTCCAAGCTTGTTTTTCAAGAACTTTAGACATAAAAATTAGCTCAATTTGTTACAGGAAAAGAAAAAAAGAATAGCTCGGTTAATTAGTTGTATTCTCATTGAACACATGGAGCAAATCTAGGAACCATCCTAGGCTTATTTATTCACACAATGATTAACAAAAAGGGAAATCTTAGAAATTATACAACATAAATAAGAAGTGAAAGAAATCTATGTCAATTTTGTAAGCCAACAAAACTTATTACTCCAGTCATCTTGTAACATTCTCCTACACATTTTTTTCCTTTTTATGTTTTAATATGGACATGATCTCAGAGTTTCCAAGCCAAAATTAGGGAA
>JANHAO010018878.1:0-13423 GCA_026873985.1 Saraca asoca
ACTAAAATTTTAATTAATATATAATTAATTGTGATATATTATATAATTATTTTACACTAAATTTATTTAAAATTTTAAATTTTTTATTACTTGATGTTGTTGTTGATGAACAATCATCTAAAAAAATATAAAAAAACTTTTAAGAAAAATAAAAATTAAAAATATTAATTTTAAAAAAATTAAAATTTTATTATTTAAAATAAAAAATAAAAAATTTATTAAAAATTTTAAAAAAATAAAAAAAGTGAAAGACGTTACTGAGAATAACGTCTTCCACCTTTTATTTAAAAAAATAATTAAAAATGGAGCAAGATTGCCCCCTGCAGGGAAATACTTATAAAAGTACACCATTTGGGGAAATAGTTTTGGCTTTAACCCCATACAGATCAAAAAGCCAAAGTTTTCTGCACAAAACCAAAGGGAAAAGCGCAAAAAATACAGTGTAATAACCCTTTTCTTGCCCGCGAGCAGAGCTCTGAACACACGACACACATTCGGCATCTTCTTCTTGCACGGGACCACACGACCGGCGACCCATCGGCGTCAGACACCAGTTACACTGTCCCAAAGCCGAAGGTGGAGCTCCATTTCAGCTGCTTCGAAGCTCAGCCACCGGCGTCAGATCCTGGCCGAGCGTCCCCTCCTTCAAATTGGCTGCCTCACGTGTCTTCCGGAGGGCAGATCTAGTGGTAAGCACTGTTGTTTCTCCCTTTCCGACTCACCTGATGACTGCACTCCGTCCGACAGTCGGCCACGGCGAGTTCGGTCGTCGATAATAGCCCTTTCTGCCTTGTCTCTGTTATGCAAATGGGCACTATTTGCTAATGCTAGAATTTCTCTTTAGTAATCCTTGTCTCTGTTTTAAAATGTTATTGCTGAAATTTATCTGTAGTGCAAATGTGAAAATTAGAATGGATGGCACTGATTCAGTTTGTATTAGGCAGTTGTCCATGTAGAACTATTGACTCTGAGATGATATTTGTATTTTATTCTAATTGGCCAATATTTAGTTGAATTCATTGGTTAATCGTTGAATTCATATGTATTACGATGAAATATAGTTGTGATATAAATTGAATGTAATATTTATATATTTTAATTATATTTTATACAATCTAAGAATTTTATCAATATTTTTTATCATTTGATAAAAATATTATTATTATTTTTTCTTTTATTTTTTTTTTATTTTTCACTCAACCAATCAAAGAAAAATTATTTTCTTTTTCCTTCATTTTTCTTTCCTCTCTTTTTCTTTCTTTTCCCATCACCCAAGCAAGGGATAGGAGTTGCAATCGTCCTACTCCACGACGAAAAATGGCAAGACGAAGGGGTCCTTTTGAGCAATTGCAATGCTTTGACTTTTCACCTCAAAATGGAAATTCTGTCAGCAGTAGTGAAGCTGGAAGATGTGGGTCCCAGCTTGAAAATTACTACGAAGTTCTCCGTTACCACACTCTCCCATTGCTTTATCCACGTGAGATAATTTATTTTATTCTTAAAAATTAATAAAAATATAAATAATAAAAAATTATATTCCTACTATTTATTTATTTTTATTTTTAATATTTTATGTATTTCTTTTCTTTCAATAAAAATAATTATCTTCAAAGTATTAATTTTATTTGTATTGTAATACTAAAATTCAGTATCATCGGATATTATTATGTAATAAAAGATTTAATCCTTAATATTTTATTAAATTTATAATTTAATTTTTATAATTTTTTATATAAATATAAATTAAAATTTAAAATAATTAATAATTAAATCCTCTCAATTAACTAAGTCAAACCCAATTAATAAAATTCTTCTTATTTATTAAATTTACATACTAATAATTTATTTTTACTTACTTATTATATTTATCTCATCAAAATTTATTTATTAATCTTTATTTATCATATAAAAGTCATATTTAATTTTTTAAAAGAAAAAAATAAATCTATATTATTATAGGGATTTTAAAGGTTAAATTTTTTTTATTTGAAAGGTTATTTTTTTTAAAATTATTGATGAAGAATGATAAAAAAAACTAAATTTCAATTAAATTTTAAGTTAGATCATGCTACTTAAATCTAATATAAGTTAATAATAAGGATTTAATTATAAATTATTTTAAACTTTAGAATATAATTATATAAAATAAAATGATAAGAATTAAATTATAAATTTAATGAAATTAAAAAATTAAAATTTCTATTAATTTATTATTATATTTGGATAAATTAATTATTTTAATGTTATTAATAGATAAATTCTAAAATTAAATCGATTATTTTTTAACTTATGAAAAATATTAAATAGTACTAACACTAATAAGAATCTCGAAATATTTTTCAAGGCATGAAAATTTCTTCGTTGATGGGCCAAATTACCTACGACTTACCTCCGCGTGAAATCAAAATATCCTTTTACCAACTGACCTTTTTAGTAATTCTGCCAGACTTTCTCCCATTCAGATGATATCCTCCTTTTCTTTCCCAATCTGTTTCTCTGTATTCATCTATACTTTTCTGCTTTAATGTCCCTTCTATCTTTCATTCCATCTTCTTGCCTCGCGTGCTCCGCCGGGCGCGGCCACCTGCTTCCCGCCACCACCGGTCAGACGCCACTGCAATGGAAGCTTGGCCAGAAACCAGTTGCTGGTTTTAGCGTCGGATTATTGTATCGGTATCCTCTCCATCTTGGTTTGGCCCTGAGACGGCCCCGGTTTTTGGCACAGGGTTTAGGCCCCGGCGCCGGCCCGGAGGATCTGCTCCACAACGCCTTTGCTACAGCGGCTGTTGTCGGTGGTGCGTACGCCCTGGTGTCTTCTTTCAATGATCTCACACGGCGGAAGCTCCTCCAGCAGGTATTTGGCTCTCAAATGTAATCAAACTTGTATTTCTTGCATAGATAATGAATTTGCATCTATAATGCTGATTTTCTTATTTGATCTGATTAAATTTTTGTTTTCAAATTATGGGTTTAATTATTTTTTTAATGGAGGCCATTTTCTGAATTGAACCAAATTGGTACAGAGTCTGAGCAGAAAACTAGTTCATATATTGTCTGGATTGCTTTTTCTGGGTTCATGGCCAATTTTCAGGTATCTTTTATCTTTTTTTTATCTATGAAGTTTTTTTTTTTTAAAGAAAAAAATTGTGTATTCAAATTGCTTCTTCTTGAATCTTTTAATCGTAGGATAGCAATTCTGCAGACGCTCGCTACTTTGCTGCCATTGTTCCTCTCGTGAATTTCTTGAAGCTTTTGGCAAACGGTCTCTCATTGGCTTCTGATGCAGGCTTAATTAAATCCGTGACCCGAGAAGGAAACCCACGGTAAAATATTTGAACCGTTTCTTCTTTTTAGTAAATTACTCTAACTTCCCTTTAACTTCGAAATATTACATATGCATCCTTGCTTGTTTTCGTAATTGCAAATTACTGTAGCTTCCCTTGTCTTTTATCTATATTTACACATATATCCTTATATTAAGTTAACATTACAAAATAAAACAGAATGTTATCTTTATGTTTTAGGACAAATTACATTTACTCCCTTATATTTAATCTAATTATATTGTTGCCCTTCTATTTTTATAAATATACATTCACTTCTCGTATTTCCTTTATTTTTGTGTTTTAAACTCACTTCTCCTATTGTAGAGAAAAAAAACAGGATGTTTTAAAATAGGAGAGTGTCACTATAACTTGACTAAACCTCAGAAAAAATGAATATAATTTTCCTTATTTTATAACATGAAGGAGGCCAGTGTAATTTCAAAAATCAAGAGATGTTTCTATAATTTTGTTATATATTAGAGGGGTAAATACAATTTACTATCTTTTTTTAATTTTTCTAGTTGCTTGATTCCTTTTGCTCAATTTTATTTTTTTTGATAACTGCAGAGAGTTGCTGAGGGGTCCCTTGTATTATGTTGTGATATTGCTGCTATGTGCTCTTCTGTTCTGGAGAGACTCTCCAATTGGGGTAGTCTCTTTGGCAATGATGTGTGGAGGGGATGGTGATTTATTCTTACTCGGCCTTTGATTTCTGATTGTTTCTTGCGCAATAATTAACTTAAAACTTTATTCAGGTGTGGCTGATATTGTTGGCAGAAGATTTGGGTCAGCTAAAATTCCTTACAATCAAAGAAAGAGTTGGGCTGGTAGCATATCCATGTTTGTTTTTGGATTCTTGGTTTCAATTGGGTTAGTTTCTATTTATGACTTCTACACTACAGTCGTCCATCTCTTATTACTAGAGTTTATAGTTTTAAATTGCAGGACTTATGATTACGATCATGGTTGCGCTGTAACCTTTGAAGAATAGATACTCTATTTTGGTAGAGAATCAGTGTCGGACTTTTTGATATGTGATGATATTTTTAACTCCTATCACGAAGAATCGAAATCTTGGATTTTTATTTCTTTTTAGACTTCATTTATTTTTTTTAGAAAAAAAAATATCTTTTTTTATGAGAAAAGAAACAAAAACAGAGTCCTTTTTTTTTAAATTTCAAATTCAATTAGATATAAATATATCACCAAATCAATCTTTTGTTATTCCTAAAATTAAAACATTGTATTTTTTACTCTCTTTTTTTACATTAATAACAATTGTATATTTCTAATATTCAAATATAAATATTCCTACTTAAAATTTATATTTTTTTTATGTATTCTGTCTATATTCATATTCTAATTTTATAAAAATTCTCATATCTGTGTATGTCATATCATATCCGAAAGTTTGGATTTATATATATATATATATATATGTGTGTGTGATATAAACGATAGGTTTTATTGCATTTGAACTTTGGCTTTGTTATTTTCACACTAATTGTCATGATATTTGTTTCATGTAGGATGCTTTACTACTATTCAGTTCTGGGATATATGCAGTTGGATTGGGTTAGTACAGTGCAAAGAGTTGCTTTGGTTTCATTAGTAGCAACAGTGGTGGAGTCACTCCCAATCTCAGATCTTGTAGACGACAACATATCTGTTCCATTCGCAGCCATGGCAATGACATTTTTAAGTTTCCGCAGCTAAAACTAAAAATTTTGGATTCAATTTAAGGGTAACAAAATAAATGGATATTCATAAATTTATCTATTTTTTATCAATTCAAATTCATTCATAATATTTAATAATTTAAATGGATAAATAAGATGTTAATTTATTAAAAACATGGTCATTAAGGATTTCTCCATAAATATTCATTATTCATTTAAGTTAATTTTTTATTTAAAAATTAAAATAAATATTTTATAAAATAATAATTATTATATTAAATTAAATATAAATAAACATAAAATCTAAATAAACTAGCTAACTAGCTGTACATTTAAAAATAAAAATCAAATTTTTTTGTTAGTTTCGAGAGTGCTTGTCGGCTTTTTATTTTATCTAGTCTTGATTTGTCTGTTGTTTCAATTTCTTGCTCTTGTTTGCTTGTTATGTCTTTTCCCGTTTTCCCTCTTCTGTTTTAGCATGTAAGCAAAATAAATAAATAAATAAATAAATAAAACAAAAAGTACTATATTTAAAAATCAAAATAAAAAGTATTATGTTTGTAAACCCATCCCAAAAGTTGAAGCTTCAATATTTATAGTCTGCTCCCGCATAAGGCTGGGCCATCACATATTGCACGGGTTCTTTTTATAACATGCTATGTATTCACATACACTTTCTAGAAGAATGTCAAATTACAATTTCTTAGTAATTACTAACCAATCTTTAAAATGGTTAAAATTCATATTTTAATTTATTTTTAAATAAAATTTTTTAAATAGTATTTAGATTTAAGGTAAAAGAAATTTTGTTTCATTTTTAATACATTTTTATTACATTTGTATCAATATGAAATCCATCAAATTTATTAAGAATTTTATTAAAATTTATTTTGTTTAATCTAAAATATATGTTATATTTAAAAAAAAATATTAACATCATTATAACATTTTGTTTACCATGTTACTGTTATCACTAGAATTTGGCATTACAAAGTGAGCTGGCAAAAGCCCAGAGGGAGCCAAGTCTGGCAGAAGAAGCAAGTGCCACAGACCTCGAGGTCACTACATAAAGGACCCCAGCTCACTATAGATTCGAGCTCGTTGACTGAACAAGCTTGAAGTCGTGAACCAATAGTAGCCTAAGCATACAAGCCTGAGATCGCTAGGACGCATCTTATTTAGTTGGAAGTTCGTTGAGGTCAAGCATAAGGCCAACAGGCAACTTGTATCGCCAATCTGCAAAATGCTACCCCTTGGGCCCTGCTGGCCGAGAGCAACCTGCAAAAATCAATTTACAGTGCCCTAGGCAGTCTTGTACATTTAATATTTGATATAACATATGTACAGTTTATTTAGTTCCATTTGTACCCCTTCATGTTTCTATAAATGGGGGGCTGGAGCCATTGTAAAATAAGAGAGAGGCGTAAGAGAAACATGAGCAGAAACTCTACAAAAGGCAAAGAAAAGTCATAGCCAGAACTTTGTAAAAACTCCTTCAGATTAATAAAACAACTATATGGACGTAGGAATCGGTTTCGTCTGATTTTGGTTGAACCACGTTAAACCTCTGTGTCCCTTCCTTTCTCCTTCTTCCTCCCACTGTCTCTCGCCACACTCACCATTCCGACAACCAGGAAACAGTTTTGGTCCCAAAAAATCCCCCTTTCGTTAGCTGGATTAGACAGAATCGAAATCCACCATCAACATTTTGGAACGCCTGGTGGGACCTGCCTGTCTTCTGGTTGTTTTTGTTTTCCTAGTCTGTCTCTTTTGCAACCATAATGGCCAGAGGAAGAGCTGTCTGGAAGTCTGGTGCCCTCGATAACCGGTTGGAAGGTCATACTGCAAGCTCCTCTACCACCAGAATTGGTAACAATTTGGCCTCCCCAGTTCACCACCAACCCGCTGTCACTATCCTTGAGACCAATGAAGAGCAAACATGGTGCCAGTGCCAAGAAACGTTTGAGGGTTCAATGAGGAGGATGATTGAAGCATTCCAGATATTGGCTCAAGCACAAACTCAAGGTATACAAAGGAAGGCCAAAGTCATCGCACCCAGAAATATCTCCCAGCAGTGATGAGCTAAAACTTCAAACAGAATCAGTCATGAACATGTTTTAAGTCATCATTTGCACAAAAAAGAGGATACGAGAAGTTGCCAGGCTTCCAATCAAAAAACTGAAGGATTACCATTATTAGTGGAAGAGTTGTTCCAAAGGGTGAAACAACTAGAGGCACACCCCCAAGCTCAAGTTGACCAAAGTCACGCTTGAGAATGAACTCCCTTCTCCAGGAAGATTGAAATGGAGCCCCTCTCCTAGAAGCTTAAAATTTTTACCTTCCCGCTGTACAATAGAGATGGTAACCCGTGTAATCACATGGACATGTTCAACAATCAGATGGATCTTCAGATAAGTAATCCTCTAATCAAGTGTCGTGTCTTTCCCATCACATTAGAAGATGCCCCCCGAGCCTAGTTCAGGAACCTCTCGGCTCGCAGTATTAATAACTCAGAGGAATGTCAGCAAAAATTTTTCAACCACTACAGGGTGTTGAAGAGATAGCTCACACCCCCTATCATCTTGCTATAATCTTTCAGTACAAGCATGAGCCTTTGAAAGATTACATTGCTCGATTTAGGCGTAAGATCAATAATGTGGAGAGCCTGTCCAACGATAGCATTTTGACGGCAATATCTGCTAGGCTTTGCAAAGATGACAAGTTGTATAAAAGTATTTACAGATCCCCGTAGCATACCTGGGAGAGTTTTATGACTAAGCCACCAAGCAAATAAGGTGGGAGGACACATTTGATGTGTAAAAGCCCGAGCTGGATAACCTAGGCCAAAGTAAGAGGAGGAATAGTTGTGAGGATACAAAGAGCGGCTCCAATGCCCAGCTCGCAAAAAGGGCCAAGGCCGAGCGACCTCAAGAATCGGCTCATCATGAACACTACAGCATCTTATTGGATACTCTTGATAGGATTTATGCAACAGAAAGGAATAGAGAAGACTTCGGGATTCCCACTCCCTTACTAACTCCTTGCACAGGCAGAAATACAAACAAATTATGTGTATACCACAATAAAATGGGGCATAACACTTCGAATTGCCGAGCCCTAAGAAATGTAATTGAAGACTTAATAAAGAAAGGGTGCTTAAGGGAGTACGTATTATGGCCTGCAGCATAACAGCCACCCCCGCTTCAGCGGGGCCTCGAGCAAGAGCAGCCAGCTATAGTGAGAACCATATATTGATCTTGTAATATGTGAAAATGGCCTAGTTTTGTGTAAGTTGGTTCATATAGATTCTTTTGAAAAATTGTGGAAAACATTCAACTTAATGTCAAGGTCTTGAGAAGTGTACACTTTGCAAACTAAGTCTCAAGTTATGATTGAGCGCCACATCAATGTAACCAGCAAGGCATCACACTATTATAGCCTACCCCTCAGAATTGCATTCATGCGATCAAATATTCATAGCTTTCATGTGATCAAATATTCGTAGCTTCCATGCGACCGAGTATTCGTAGCCCTCATGTGATCTTTAGCTCGTGCATACGAGCCACTTTCTTAGCCACTGTATGCGCGTAGCGATCTTATTGCACATGTGAATAACTTTCTTAGCCACCGCATGTGTGCAATTTAAAGCTCGTGCATGCGAGTAACTTTCTTAGCCACCATATGCACATAGCGATCTTACTATGCATACGAGCAACTTTCTTAGCCACCACGTGCATGTGATCTTTAGCTCACACATACGAGCCACTTTCTTAGCCACTGTATGCGCACAATGATCTTACCGCACATACGAGCAACTTTCTCAGCCACCATACGTTGCGATCTTATCGCAAATGCAAGTAACTTTCTTAGTCATCGCATATGTGCAATTTAAAGCTCAAGCATACAAGCAACTTTCTTAGCCACCGTATGCATGTGACTAAAATCTTGTAGCTCTTATGCAACAAGATACCTTAATGCCACGTGACCTACTCGTATGTCACTCACATTCAATATACTTTGCCCAAGCTTATTTCTTGATTAAGAAGCATTACCGATTGGTTATTTATTTACTTTTATGTACAGAATTAATATTTATCATTTGTGAGTTATAGGATAAGCAGCCAAGTACTTAAAGAGAAAAAGATGGAAATTTTATTCATTAAAAAGCCTTAGCGAGGTACATTTACATCAGAAAGAGTCAAAATATAAGTTAGAGAAAGCTACATCTAGTTTCTTCTGGAAGAAAGATTATTGCACAAGGGGAAAGCTCCCACCAATCAGAAAGCTAACCATTGAGAGGAGAACCCTTGTCATCTATGACTCGCAAGCTCACCTAAGTCCTCGACTTTCTTCTTCCAACCCTTTCGAAGTAGCAAGCTCCTCCTTAGTTTCATTCCTGAAACTGAGAAGTCTGGGAAAGCCTACCAGAATGACTGACAAGGAGAAACCTCACAACCGTGAGGATATAATCCAAGATTCATATGAGATCTCTCCACATTATCAAAGAAGTTGTGTCTTCAAAGCCTTTTATGCAGTAGTTCATACATGCCTCACCCGAAAGGCAAAATGTCAAGAAATCAGGAGGCTTATCTGAAATTTCCATTCAGTCACTCTTTGAAGGAAGAAGAGGATTCCCCACACTTTAAATAGGCTCAGCCTGATTTTACCAAGGAGTCCAGAAGGAACTCCCAACCACTCTCATTTAATGACTCAAAAGAAAACGACACTGGCACATTAATAGTCGTAAAACATGTATTATCTGGAAAAACAAAATGGCAGGCTAACTCAAAGTACTTTGACTGCACAGTCGCCTATGAGTAAGATTAAAAATATCTTTTGATTTTTAGGCAAGAATGGGTCGAAGAAGAGTCCAATAGCAAAAACTTATCTGTGGGGCCTTTTGAGCTTCGTAAGGCCCCAGTTTGCCAAAGTCACACCTCGTGAAAGGAAGCAAATGCACAAGATGAAAACCAGAGTTAGGAGATATTACAGTAAAATGAGCTTTTGCCAACAAAAGTCTAACTCCCAGTCTGTGAAGCGAATTGAGAGTTGGGGGGTTAATGTTATAGTAGAATTTGGCACTATAAAGTGAGCTGGTAAAAGACCAGAGGGAGCCAAGTCTGGTAGAAGAAGCAAGAGCGACAGACCTTGAGGTCGTTACACAAAGGACCCCAGCTCATTACAGATCCGAGCTCATTGACTGAACGAGCTAGAAGTCGTGAACCAGTAGCAACCTCAGCATAGGAGCCCAAGATTGCTAAGACACAGCTTACCCAGCTGGAAGTCCATCGAGATTGAGCATAAGGTCAACAGGCAACTTGCATCGCTAATCTATAGAATACGGCCCCCTGGGCCCCGCTGGCTAAAAGCAACCTGCAAAAACTAATTTACAGTGTCCTAGGTAGTTATATACATTTAATGTTTGATGTAACAAATGTACAGCTTATTTAGTTCCATTTGTACCCCTTCATTCTTCTATAAATAGGGGGCTGGAGTCATTGTAAAAGGAGAGAGAGGCGTAAGAGAAACATAAGTAGAAACTCTACAAAAGGCAAAGAAAAGTTATAGCTAAAACTCTATAAAAACTCTATAAAAACTCATTTAGATATTAATAAAATAATTCTGTGGATGTAAGGACAGGTACCATCCGATTTTGGCCGAACCACGTTAAACCTCCGTGTCTCCTACTTTCTCATTCTTCCTCCCATTGTCTCTTGCTACACTCACTGCTCTAACAACTAGGAAACAACTTGGGTCTCGAAAAAAATCCCTTCTCATTAGCTGGATTAGGCAGAATCGAAATCTACTGTCAACAGTTACAAAAAAGTTATTTTTTTAATTAAATTTCATGTATTTTTTAATATGTCTAAAAAAATGAATTCATTCACAAATGAATTGAAATAATTATTTTTAATATAATTTCAAAACAATAAAAGTCATTTAATGATAGAGTCAAAATATAATTTAGAATTTTATAATAAAAAATAGTTTTTTAATGATAAAGTTAAAATATAATTTAAATTTTAATAATAAAAATTTATTTTTTAATGATGATAATAAAACATAAACATAATGATAAAAAAATAATGAAAATAAAAATGATATAATAAATTAATAAAAAATTATGATAGTTGAATAACTAAATGGATTGATTGGATTTAATTCTTTATATATAGGTCATAAATCAATTGGTGATCTATATAAAATTTTAATTGAATTGAAAAAAAAAATTTACCTAAATCATAGATAAATGGATTATTATCCACTGATCCACTCCAAAAATATCTAACCTATCCATTGTACACCCCCTGGTTCAGTTTGCCTCCGTTTGATCTTCCCACAACTGCCATTTCTTCTTTCATTCTTTTTTTCTCCTTTGCCAAATTGTAAATTGGTTTGGAGAGAGAGAGAGAGAGAGAGAGAGAGAGAGAGAGATAAAGTGGAATTCATAATCGTCTCATTAGATATTCAGGAGCCTGGATCAACAATGGGCAACCTCGAGATAAGGTGAGTGGATGGTAGTTAAGTCTTTACACTTTGGGACAAAAAAATGGCATAATTTCAAATTAGATGACTCCAATACATATATATATATATATATATATATATTTACACACACTTGCACTACGATAGAAGGGCCTACGCCGTTCGTACGTCCCCACCTATCAGGTGAGGCTGGCAAAATTTTGAGGTTCACTTAATTGGGTAAGGACGTGCAAACAGGGCGAGCCATTATGGAGCAACACTCATCATTAAATTGTGCTGTCCTTTATTTTTTTTGAGTTTGAAAGCCCACAATAATAATGATATTCATGTGATAAATAATTGGTTAATGTGTTAATAATTATATATATTATATTATATTATAACAACTAATTTATTGTATGTACATGGAATCAATTTATTTATTTTTTTAATATAAGAAATGATAAATCACTTGATAATATATTCAATTAAAATCTTGGATTTTAATCAGAATCCTGAAATAAAAGAAATTCAAAAATAATATCAAGTGTTGTTGTATTATTAAAGGTGCCAACAATTACATAGTAGTAAATTGTCTTGAAAGAAGAAAATATGCTAAAAATATAATTAAAACTTTAGATAAAAAACAATTTGATATTTGTTATGGAAAAGAAATCTCTGATAATGAATATGTTATGTAAAGTAACAAGAGCAAGTGCAGACCAATCAAATGACGAATTTGATGTTTATCTTCATAGTTGACCCTCACGAATTTTAGGAAGTATCCAAAGAAAAAAAAAAGAGATATTATAAAAGAGGGTATGATAGTTGAAGAAATTAAACTTGAAAAATGGAAGACTATGCAAAATAATATATATATATATATATATATAATATCAAAATTTAAGTTTCGATTAGGTAGATATTTAGAGTATTTTAGTAGAAATATCACTACTCAAGATTTTCATGAAAATACAATAAAAATATTAAATTTTCTTAGATATATCCATATTCAAGTAATTCAAATAGTTATAGCCTCATCTAAAAAAAATGGAATAGGCACTTACATGTCTCCTCTTATCTTGCATGTCTAACAAAAGTTGTAACATGTCGAGATAAGGACTGGAAGTTTAACCTTAAAGATGACTTTTTAGACAATTGCAATAATAAAGAAAAAGGATTAATTGAACAAAGTAATTCTTGTAACATATCAAGACTATTGCAAGAAAGCTACCTAAAAAATTTTGTAGTAGTATACTGCAAAACTTAGGCCTTCAGTTATTTAGACCAGGTCTTCAATTGACCGAACATTGTAGATATTTAAGGTTGAAAGGTTCAGCCAAAAGCAAATTGAAAGGAAAAGAAAGAAACAAAGAAATAAGAGAAAGGGAGAAGGTAGAGAGGGAAGGTTGGGGCCTTCCCATAGGACTTAGAAGGTGTGACATTCAATAGATATAAGCGAGGGAATTGTGATAATGAGTTTGGCGTAAGAAGCCAAAGGAAGGAAATGAAGTAAAAAATAGTTGAGATACGAAGTCGATGAGTTCAAGGAGATTCAAAGATATTTTTTGAGTTAAAAAAATACTTGATATATTACTTCTCCTTCATGCTCTTGCTTGCATTTTTCAATTAATTTCTCCCCACTGGACATTAGATAATAACTCTAAGTGTTTTAGGAAAGCCTTTAAGATCTAAGGAGCTTACTAGAGACTTAAAGATGAACATAACAACGTTGGACTATCATGAGAGCTTTAGGGAGCCTTAAGAACTTTTAAGGTGGAAGGCAAGTATTTGTATCACCTTCTTGAAGTAGGAGTAGGTCCATACATCATGGGCAAGGGCGGATCCACATGGGGCCCAGTGAGGGCTCAATCTCTTTTAAATGTAATACCAAAAAAGATGGGAAGGACTAAAATGAAAAAATTCTGCAGGGATTAAAATGAAAAGTATTAT
>JANHAO010018879.1:0-13424 GCA_026873985.1 Saraca asoca
CAAACAATATCAATTCAACTCAATTCCTCCACTAACAAATCTAAAATTTTCATAGACAAAACAACAACACTACTTTAAACAAAATGACAAAAATAACTAATAACATAGATTGATTTATAAAAATCACTCTCAAACATTAACAATTTAAGTCTAGAAATTATCAAGAGAACTCTATTTTCATAGAGTTATCAATCATCTACTAAAATTATGACAATATTTTCTCTTGAGTTTTCTGTAACTATACCTTCATTAGTAACTAAAAAAGGCATAATCTTTTGGATAAAATGAGAACGTAAGATAATTTTGTTGGTTATATCCTTAACTAACAAAAAAGTTGTTTTAATGTTGTAAGAAGAATTTGTAACAACTACATGAAAAAGTTTAAATTGGATTTAGAGTTTAGATCTATTTGCAAATCTAAGTTCTTTTTTAGTTTTCTTAAAATATTTGGTTGGTACAAGTCCTTCTTGTATGCAATTGAGATAAGCTCCTGTATTAAACAAGGTAATTATCTTAATGGTATATTCATCTTTGATGATTAATTTGATAAGGATATACCACTTTTGAATAGAAATACTAGAAGTGATTTTGAAATTTTGATCATTCATTTCTTCTTGCTATATTTCTGATTCTTTCTTTTCACTTTTTTGAAGAGTTGAAAATTACAGCATTGTTGTTGTTGTTTTAATTCCTTCACTTTTTCTTTTAGCAAATTCAGTTTATGTTGTACATCTTGAATGGTGACAGGCCTACTACTTTCAGAATTAAACCTATTTAAGACATTCTTAAAGTCATATTTGGCTATCCTCGCATGCTTGGTAGGGATAGTTTTCTCTATGGTTTGCTTAAGCTTTTGGAGATAGTCTCTTTTTTATTCATCATTTGGTAACTGATAGATAACTTCAAAAAGAAGATCCTGCTTTTTTATAAGGACATTTACTTCTTTCTTAGAAGAAAATGTATCTTCTATTCCATAAGAGCAATAATCATCTTATTGAATTTCTTTGTTATTTTCTATTTCTGCTACTCCTGGTGAGAATTCCTTACTATCAAAACTACCAAAAGATTTTTCAACTAGAATACTATTTATCTTATCTAAGACTTTTTCTTCTAGTTCTAAATTTCTTAATTTCTTATTGAATCTACAGTATTTGGCTATGTGGCCTAGTCTGTTACACCTAAAATAGAGTGGCCTAATGTCCTGATTTGAGGAAGGAGTATATCTAGGTTTCCTACGAGGATATTTTTTGTAGGGCCTTTTCTCCTACTTGGATTTGCTAGACTCTGCCTACTTGGCTCATTTTCTATGTTTGGGTTTGAAGGTTTTTGGACATATCAATCCAAATTGCTCATAAAAAGGACCTAATTCTATTTTATTGAGGGTCCTTTCCTTAACTGGTTACCTTTGAATTTCGTCATCTTGGCAGAAGCCACCTTTTGGACATAAGCTATAAGTTGTCTATAAGTAAGTTGTTCATATGGAATAATTCCATTAAACTGATTTCTAATTTTGTCCCTAACGTTATCTCCTAAGGATCTAGGGAGTCCTGCAAGAAATTGTTCTTTTCAAAAGGGTTGGTTGCTATCCGACCTAGAGTAGATTCTACTAAAGAATGCATTTTCATACCATGCAAAGTCTTCTAGTGTCCTACACTTAAGGTTGGATAATAGTTCACTAGATTTGTCTTTCCATAGGCTAGGATCTCCTATGAAATGCTTGGTGATCATAAAGACTAGGGTATTTACTATGTCTGAAATTTTATCTCCATCAGAGTCACAGATAACTAAACCATTTGCATCAGTTTTTACTACCTATAAGATTTGATTCTTCTCTATTTGTGTGAGATGCCCATCCCACATCCTTTAAGTTGGCCTGTATAACCTACTACTAAGACATGAACAATTGTGGATTTATCACATCTCTGGGTTGTTTGGTAAGCTGTACTAACCATAGATATTTTTGGAGGAGATTTAAGATCTCATACTCAGAATTACCATATATGTTCCATTCATAGATGTTATTCCCATTAGAGGAATTCTAGATAATGAGGGGTTTTTCTATTGAGGTTTGATCAAGGAAATTCGGCAGAGGATTCCTAGGTGGTCTCCAATTTGCTATGGTTTTGATTGCCTCTATTTTTAAGTCTTCAACATCTAAAGATATTTCAAAAGTTTTGTCTAAGGTTTGGTTTTCCCTATACTATTCTTACTCGACCTGTCTACTAGAGGAGTATTTGGAATTACAAGGGCTTTTGAAAGCTTTTGATCTATCATTCTACCTATTTCTATTTTATCTATTTCTTCAGATCTCTAAGCTTTATTAAGGTTTCTTTGCTTATCCTATGGGATCACATGAGGTTTGAATATAGGCTAAACTATTGGTCTGTTAGTTAAGGCTTTTGAGGATTCTACAACTTCACTAGCTAAAAGCTGAGTTCCTAAGGTTTGAGAATACTTATTTATATAGTTGTTTTGTTCTATCAAGGACTGTATGTCCTTAGAGGAAATACGTTCAACAATTTCCTTTACCTAAAGGGTGCCACTACTAGAGGCTTTTCTAAATTTATGGTTTCTATTTGGAAAGGTTTCTGTGATGGTAATTCTGAAACAAATTTTTCTCTCTTTGATGGTGGTCCATACTGATGGTTCCAAAAAGAATGAAATAAATATGATCTTGCCCTTAGCAAAAATACTCTTTTGAAAATAGTTTGGATTCTAGTTTACAATGTTTATCAAAGAAACCCTATTGGATATTCAAGAATGTATTGGAGTCACTTATGTAATTAAGGATTCAACTATAGATTAATCAAGTTAAGGCTAGTTCAGTAATTAAACAGAATTTTAGTGAATTCAGAATGTAGTGAGATCAGAAATATAGTATAATAAAAAATGCATTGAACTAGTAGTACAGTGATATCAGTAGTGTAATAAGATCATGTTTACAATAGAATGTAAAATTATAATGTAGCAGACTATAAAGTCTAGAAAAATAATCAAGAGACAAGATTTTTAAAGTGGTTTGACTTAAATTGCTACATCCACTAGACAATCCTCAACCAGATAGTCTCTTTTATTATTAACAACAACACAAGAATTTAACTAGGCTCCTGATCACCAATTCTTACACAAGACTTAAACTGGGCTCTTGCTAACCAATAGATACAATTGACTCTACACCTTCAACTTAATTATAATCAACCTTGCAACTAAAGAAGATGCAAGGGAAAATCAACCTCTTCCTTTGTATCTTTGATTCCTACCAACCTAGAGATTGCAAAATTAAACCAAGAATAGGATGAAAGAATACAATACCAACAATTGAGATGAATATCTCAATTAACCAATATGTGATCCTCACAGATTTGATCCAAGATTTTTAATCAAATGTAATTTGAAGAGGTAGAGATGGATCTAATTTAGCTCAGGTTTTTCTCATTTTTGCACTTGAAGTTATGAAAAACTAATATAAGAATTATGTTTTGTTGAAATAAGGTGAAGGCTATTTATAGTTGTGATAACCAACTTTTGAAACATAACTAATCATTTGACCTTGGATCGATTCATGAATCAATTCGTAGCAATTACCAACGAATGAATTGATTTGTGAATCGATTCACTTATGAAGATCATCAAGAAATTTTTCACTGAATTGATGCATGAATTGATTTAGCCTTTTATATAAAAGAGTCATGAATCAATTATCTAATTGATTCAGAATATTTTTCTAACTTTTGGTAAAAGCATTTTTCAAAACTTTTCTTCATGAATTGATTACCTAATCAATTCAAGTATATTTCACAAGATTTCTTATATGAATCGGTTCGTGAATTGACTTACATATTAAAAATTATTTTTTTATAAAAGTTTAACTTGTGATGATGTGTTTGAAAACTTAGTTTAGAAAATATTTGGTTTAGGCTCATTTCATTTGATTTATTTCTACCTCAATTGGATCAAATTAGCGAGAACACACTTACAAAAAATCCTAGAAAAATTAATAAACACACTAAGACTAATGTTGGATCTCTTGATTTCTTAAATGTCACTTGATCAACTTGCATCTGTAAAATAAACAAACAATAAAAATCATATAGTTAGATCATGATATCAAATAAAATTATTTTTTAACATCAAGACTGAAGAAGACATGATAGCAAGGCTAACAATCTCCCTTTTTTTTTATGATAACAAACAATTTTAGATAAGCATTAAAATATGAATACAATTAAAAAAATTTAAATGAAGGTGTTTACTCTTTAATCTATTTACTCTTTCCTCCCCCTGAAGTCAATATTCATTATAAGATCCTTTATTCTCCATATCTAAAATCCTTACTTATCCCTTTTTCTCATCCAAAATCTTTACTTTTCCCCCTTTTTGCACATCAAAAAGCAATAATGCCTCATCAAGGTTTAAAATCCAAGTTATATAATAGGGTTAAAGGGATCCAATCCAAGGATTACAAGATGGTTATTAGCTCTATTTAGATACTAATCTCCCCTTAAAGTAATGATTCTACTTAATTTCAGACTTATTGCATGAATCATTTTATTTTTGCATATTTTTGTTCTTGAATCGGCTTTGGAATTGATATGGGGACATTGACCAAAGGTTTGAAATTTTTGTTAAATTGATTGATGAATCAATTTGTATAGGATTGAATCGATTTAGGAATTGATTTATACAGTTTGATAAAATTTTTCAAAGGTTTAGGTTCCTCTCGAAAGATTGAAATTTTTTTAATCAGTTTGTGAATCAATTCATAGTGTAAAATTTTGAGTCATGAATCCATTCGTGAATCAATTCAAAAACTCGTAGAAAACCTAAAAAAATTCAAATCAATTCAGGATTCAATTCAGAGAGTCCTGAACTCAGTTTTCAAAAAGTTTTGTTCCAAAACTCTTAAAATATAATATATTTATCAACATTAATCAACTTAACATACATTTTACCTTAATTTTCATATTGTGTACCTACAAAACAAACTTTAAGAAAACTCTAATGCATAAGTTAGTATTTGCAAGATACAAATCAAATAAGCATAATCAAACATAAAACTTAAATAACAGTAAAAATATTGTAGGTTGGTCATTTGAGATCATTTTTCAAGGGGTCTAACATCCCTAATTCTCTTCTTATAAATACAAATCTTTTTTCATCTAAAAGTTTAGTAAAAATATTAGCTAGTTGAAATTTAGTTTGTATAAATTCAATAGAGATATCACCTCTTTTAACATGATCCTGAATGAAATGGTGTCTAATTTGGATGTGTTTTGTTTTAGAATGCATGATAGGATTCTTTGTCAAATTGAAAGCATGACTGTAGTCACACAACATTGGAATTTTGTCAAATTCCAAGCCATAGTCTAATAGTTGTTGCTTTATTTGAGCATAATAACTCCCAACTACAATGTATTCTACTTCAGCAGTTGAAAATACAACACTATTTTACTTTTTGTAAGACCAAGAGACTAGAGAGTGACTAATGAATTGGCATGCTTTGCTAGTGCTTGTTCTATCAGTCCTAATTCCTACGTAATCAGCATCTGAATACCCCGTAAGATTGCAAGTGTTAGACTTTGGATACCATCATCCTAAGTGTTTGGTCCCTAAAAGATATCAAAAAATTCTTTTCACAATAGAAAGATTTGATTCTTTTGATTGAGCTTGATATCTTGCACAAATACAGACACTTAACATTATGTCTAGTCTACTTGCTGTCAAATATAGCAGACTTCCTATCATACCTCTAAATAAAGTGGCATCAACATTCTTACCATTTACGTCAGAATCTAGTTTAAGTGATGGACTCATGGGTGTACCATTTAGTTTGGGTAACATCCTAGTTATTTAAATGTAAGCTGTCTAATAAAGATAAATAGGACTTGTAACCCCTAAATGGTCAAAAGAAATCTTAATTAGTATAAAAAGGACTAAATTGGAGAACTTAGTAATTTCTTTATGGAGGATTTTTCCTAAGTGTAAAAAGTCTAGTTACTTAGAGGATTAATTAGGTGACTGTAAGATGAATTATTGAAGATAAATGTGACACCCTAAGTTAGTTGGCATATGTGATATCTAATGGGATAATTAGAATGCATATACCCCTAGAGAATTAAGGAAAAACCTTCATATAGTATTTAGGGACCTAATTGAAAGAAATGAGTGAATAGGGGTATTTTAGTAAGACCAAAGGACATGGAAGGAATTCCTAGAAAAGTCAGGGCCAAAAATAGGAAAGAAGAAGAAGAAAACACATAAGACAGTTGGACTAATTATTTTCAACCATTTGTTTTCCTCATTAAAATACGTTATGACACCTCATTTTTTCACCCTAGGCTGCACGATTTTTAGTAAAAAACAAGCTAAAGTTCGACCTTCCATGGAGGAAAATCAAACTTGAAGAAAGAGAAAGAAACCTGGCTAGATTTAAGGTATTTCCACACACTTTTAGCTTTTGATGTAGAAGAGAAAGTTGTAGAGCAAGTTGAGAGCAATTCTTTGATAGTTTTCTTTTCTTCAAAGGTTGGCTTTAGTGTTAATAATTAGAGGAAATTAGAAAGCTTTGAAGGAAAAAGTGTAGAAAAAAGAAACAATATTTGTTATGCACTTCATCAAGAAGCTAAGAAGAGGGCAATACAAAATCAAAAAGGGCACTAGCCATATTTGTAGTTCAGGTAGCTAGTTCTTCCTTAAACTTCCTTTAGGTAGCTAGATTTTTCTTAGAACTTGCTTCAGACAGTTTGTTTTTCCTTAAATCTGCTGCTATTTCATAATTGTTTTCATACGTATGCCATTGAATGTATGCTGGTAAATTGATATGCCTATAATAATTTGGTAAGCCATGTGATGGAGGAAGAGTTATAGTATCTCCTTTCTCTATGTAAAATGATCGGTCTATAAAAGATAATAGAGGATTGGACCACTTGCTGGTATAGGATAGCAAGTGGCTATAGAAAACCATATTATGGTCCCTAGGAGATGACCCCTGCATGTGGCATGATATATTCCCTGCTATATTCAATGAATTTTATGTTTGGCATGTTTTAAGGACTAGATTGGTTGCTATTTTAAAAGAAAAATTACTACCTACTGAGATAATGTTATCTCACCTTGCATTTCCATTAAAACCAATTCCAGGTATTCCAGGAAGTTCTAAAGAAGCAAGGAAAGAGTAATAGATTGTTATGTAGCTGTTTAGCATGCTTTGTATCAACATGTATATGTTTGAGTTGGAAACTCAGTTTTGGATAGTATGTAAATGAGAATGATATGATGTGTGTAATTCTGGAATAGTATATAAATGAGGATGATATGCTATGTATAATAATATATGTATTCCATAAGTTCTGGTTTTTGTAGTTCTGAGTGGTAGCTGTTATATGTGCTTTCTCAATTTCCCCTATTTTGGCACTATTTTGCTTGGTGAGATGGAAGAATGAGTAAATGACTTTAGAATGGCTTGAAATTTGGCATGAAAGGTCTTAACATGTTGTCCCTCAATTTAGAAAATTTGGGAATTTTTAGAGATGAGCTTGTGGGTCAAGTAAACCTAACCAGTTTTGCTATTCCCAAATTGATAGATTTGAATTTTAATGAGAACCTTCAGATTTGAGGGAGTAACTGGTTGATATTTTTGCTGAAAATTTTATTATAATTTCCCTAAATTGGAACTATGACTATGATAAATTTTAGGCAATTCAGGGTTGGTTTGATGTCCTAAATAACTGCATAATAAAGCAGGTACTAAGAATGAGACTAGAACAAGGCAGCCAAGAGAATGAGAAATGATGAGGAACCAAATGTGTGAATTTTGGTCCAAGATTTATATGGAACGTTATGAAAAATTTAATGAAATTTAGAGATGATTTGCCTAGCTAACCATAGCAATAGAAATCAGTGATTTCTAGAAGGGTGCAAATTGTACAATTCCAAAAATGGCTATGGTTTAGGGGCAATATCAGAAAGTTTTGAGCTGGAATTTTTCTCATGA
Source organism: Saraca asoca (assembly GCA_026873985.1). Classification (NCBI taxonomy): domain Eukaryota; kingdom Viridiplantae; phylum Streptophyta; class Magnoliopsida; order Fabales; family Fabaceae; genus Saraca; species Saraca asoca. Next base: position 7,994 of record JANHAO010018879.1, read on the forward strand.
AAAGAAGAGATATAAAGGTACTGTTCTGGAGATTTTAAGAATTTTTGGGCATCACTAGCTAATTTTCCATCTGGCAAGTTTGGTGTAGAATAAATGGACTTAGGGACTAGAATTCAACCTTGAGGATTTTGATGAGAATTCTGGAAAAGTTTGAGCCAGAACTAAATTGAAAAGAAAGGTTATAGTGGTCCAGAATAAAGAGAAAAATAATTAGATGTATTTCCTTACTTTTTTTCTTTTTTTTGGTAATAAATTAAATAAAGGTAGAGTTACTAGAGATCTTATAGTTTGCAGTTATCAAACTTGAACCTTTCCTTTAGCATCATCTCCAAAAGTCACTTTACCTCCTATGATTAGTGTGAAAGACATAAACTTGTCTTTGTTTCCTATCATATGGTGTGAATATCCACTGTCCAAGAATCATAGATTGCTCTTTTGTCTCCCACAGACCTACAGATAAGCAATTACACCTGCATTTGTGGTACCCAATGAATCTTGGATCCAAATTTGTTAGCAAGCATAGCTAAATTTCTAATAAAGGTAAGTACTTTAGGTAGCCAAACTAATTTTTCATTAGGTTTCAGTTTATATGTTCCATTTCTATAAGGACAGTGTTCAATATGATGTCATTTCTGATTGCAGTAAAAGCAAGTCATATAACTTAGCTTTCTATTAGACATAGCAACCTGAGATCTTTTCTTAGATCTTCTTTTAGTTTGCTATCTATATCCTAAACTAATCCTATTTAAAAAACCAGCTTCATTTTGTAGCATATCATTCAATCTCATTTTATTGTTAGTAAATCCTTGTAAGGCTTTAGCCAATGTGTCTATTTTGGATTTATAGATCTCACATTGATCACAAGCTTTACTTTCATTCAAAACTTTTTCAACTAAAAGATTCAAATCATGGTTTTCCTTTTCAATCAGCTTAATTTTCTTAAGTAAAGCTTCTTTTTTTGCTCTAACATGTTTTAAGTCTTTCTTAGCCTTTTGTCAAAACATTATATAGCTCTTCATACAAATCATCAGTTTCATCATTATCAGTAGAAATAGATTCATGATCACTAGAATGATACTCATCATTAGAATTAAGCTCATCTCTAGAGTAAAAGAAGGATTGGTTTCTAAATACCTCATTTTCTTCATCAATTTTGGCCATGAGGCAGAGAAGTGCTTCTTCCTTAATTTCTTTTTCCTCATCTATTGAATCAACTTGCTTATCATCTAAAAAAGCCAAGTTACCTTTCTTGAAGGTTAGCTTTCTCTTCTTTCTTTCATTCTCAAGCTATTTCTTCAAGTATATAGGACAATCTGGTTGAAAGTGACCTGGCTTTTTGCATTCAAAGCATGTGGAAGTGTATGAGGAAATCTCCTGCTCATTCTTGCTTTGATTCTTTCTTTGTGGAATAGGTTTCCTCTTTTCTTTATTCCTCTTTTCTCTAAGTAATTTTTGTAACTTTTTGCTCAGCAATGCCATTTGGTCTTTTTGATCAGCTTCTTTATCACTACTAGATTCCTCATTATCAGTTTCAAATGTTTTTGCATTCTTAAGTGCCAAGGTTCTATTCTTTTTGTCATCACCATTCTTCTTATATCTCTTCAGCTTTAGTTCATGCTTTTCCAAATTCCTGTAGAGCTCTTGAATGGTTGGTATCCCAATCTTTAGTGATTCCTTAATAACAGTCACCTTTGGATGCCATTCTTTAGTGTGAGACTTCAAAATTTTATGCACTAAATTTGCATTATCAAAGGTTCTTCTAGGAAACATCAAATTGTTAGTTATAGCAGTGAATCATTAAATGAGATCCTTAATGGATTCTCCTTTTTCCATTTCGAACATTTCATATTCAGAGACTAAAACATGCACTTAAGGTACCTTAACATGTGTAGTGCCTACATGTGCAATTTCTAGTGTATCTCAAATCTATTTAGCTATTGTGCAGTTTGAAATCCTTTCATATTCATTAGGGGAAAGTGATTTAGAGATAATCTATTTCACTTTGGAGGCAAGGAGGTGTTTCTTCCTTTCCTCCTTTACCCATAAAGACTTAGGTTTAGGTTTTACAACTCCATTAATCAAGGTTGGTGGTGGATCATATCCATCCTCTACAATTTCCCATATATCTATATCAGTGTCTTCAATAAAGTTTCTAATTTTCTATTTCCAATAGGTATAATGATGTCTATTAAAACCTAGGAGCTTGTTTAAGGGAGGACATTTAGGCAATAAAGTGATACTAGAATCCATAATCTCTTTGAAAATAAAGAGTATCAAGAGCCAAAGCTTTGATACTAACTGTTGGTGCCGAAAAGAATGAAATAAAAGTGATCTTGCCCTTGGTGAAAAATACTCTTTTGAAAATAGTTTGGATTTTGGGTTACAATGTTTATCAAAGAAACACTATTGGATATGCAAGAATGTATTGGAGTCACTAACATAATTAAGGATTTAATTACAGATTAATCAAGTGAAAACTAGTTTAGTAATTAAATAGAATTTCAGTGAATTCAAAATGCAGTGAGATAAAAAATACAGTATAATTAAAAATGTAGTGAACCAGTATTGCAATGATATCAGTAGTGTTGTAAGATCAGATTTGTAGCAAAATGTAAAATTATAATGCAGGAGAATATAAAGTACAAAAAAAAATTAAGAGACAAGATTTTTAAAGTAGTTCGACTTTAATTGAAAAAGCAATTAAAGTCTACATTCATTGGACAATCCTTAACTAGATAGTCTCTTTTATTATCAGCAACAACACAGGAATTTAACCGAGCTCCTGAACACTAATTCTTACACAAGACTTAGACTAGGCTCTAGCTAACCTATAGATACAATTGACTCTACACCTTCAAGTTAATTGTAATCAACCTTACAAGTAAAGAAGATGTAAGGGAATATCAACCTCTTTCTTTGTATCTTCAATTTCTATCAACCTAGAAATTGCAAAATTAAACCAAGAATAGGATAAAAGAATACAATACCAACAATTGAGACGAATATCTCAATTATCCAGTTGTGTGATCCTCACATATTTGATCCAAGATTGGTAATCAAATGTAATTTGAAGAAGTAGAGATGAATCTATTTTAACTCAGGTTTTTCTCTCATTTTTGCACTTGAAGTAATGAAAAATTGATATGAGGACTACGCTCTGTTGAAATGAGGTGAAGGCTATTTAGAGAACCGACTTTTGATATATAACTAACTTTTCGACCTTGAATTAATTTGTGAATCAATTCGTAGTGTTTATCAACTAATGAATCAATTTGTGAATCGATTCACTCAGAAGGATTATCAAGAACTTCTTCACCAAATCAATGTATGAATTGATTTAGCCTTTTATATAAAAGAGTCATGAATCGATTACCTAATTGATTCAGAATATTTTTCTAAAGCATTTTTCAAAACTTTTCTTTATGAATTGATTGCCTAATCGATTCAAGTACATTTCACAAGATTTCTTGCATGAATTGATTCATGAATCGATTTACACAATAAAAATTAGTTTTTATAAAATTTCAACTTGTGAAGATGCAATTGAAAATATAGTTAGAAAATATTTGTTTTAGGCTCATTTCATTTGATTTATTTCTACCTCAATTGGATCAAATTTAGTAAGAACACACTTATAAAAGATCCTAGAAAGATTAATAAACACACTAAGACTAATGTTGGATCTCTTGATTTCTTGAATGTCACTTGATCAACTTGCATCTACAAAATAAATAAACACTAAAAGCATATAGTTAGATCGTGACATCAAATAAAATTGTTTTTCAATATCAAGACTGAAGAAGACATGATAGTAAGGCTAACACATACTTGGTTGTTCGTATGGTTGACATTGGCTATTTTACCGAAGGGATATTCTATCTGTGTTTTTCCTTTAGCATATACCTCAAACCAATAAAAGAAAAGGACATTTGTTTGAAATTGTTGCATAAATTTAAACCAGGAATCATGAATTTGTTGTTTGGAATTTGTTTTAAAATTTGAGAAAAACCAATCCCTCTGAGGGATAAATTCTTTTGAGTAAAAATTTTCTTTTAAAGCATTTACATTAATTTTGAAATAAAAAACAAATTCCTTTTGGTATGAAATTATTTAGTTTCTAGATAATCATTCATCAGTTGAGAACATGTTGGAGATAAAGATTCTTCATCTTTGACTTGTTCTTTTCCTTTTGAAACATTTTTTTGAGTAGATTGGTTTAGGTATCCTGGAGATATAATTTATTCCTCTAATAAGGACTTTTTAAGGCTAGATATATCTACAGACATAGTTGAACTAGAAGCTACAGATCTTTTAGATTTGTCTATTTTGGCTAATTTTCTATTTTAGTTACTCCAGGGATATTTGGACTATCACTATTCTTCCTAAAGAATAGATTTACCTGACCTGAGTCATGTTGGATGATCCTAGAAACCTGTGGACTAGGAAGTTGGGGTTAGATAGCTTTGGGTAAAGATCATTTTTTCAAGAAATCTATTTTATCCTAAGGAGTTGTCATTGACTTTTGTACTCTAGCTTTTAAGGTATCTGTTAGGAAGAAAGTTGTCTCACCCCTAGAGCTAGGTGGCTTTAGTATTCCTAAATTTTGGGTGTTGTAAAGTTTGTATTGAATCCTATAGGTGATTACAACCAGGATAGATGCTAGAGTCATATTGTACCTATGCAATTTGGTATTTAGGACTAATAATTTATCCCTATGTAATTTTCTTAAACAAATAGAGATATTAAGGAAATAGTTGAAATAAATTGGTCCTTGCAAGATGCTAGTTTCTACAACCCCTAACGAGAAATCATCAAAATTTATAAGCTTACCATCTCTAAGGCAAAACAAAATAATAGTATCTAAGCCTAATCTTGTCATAGGCGTGGCAGCAATTTGAATACATCCAAAATGCAAAAAAATATATTTTGTCCTTTGTTTATCAAGGTTTTTTTTTTTGAAAGAAGCACAAACTCTTCCTTCGAAGGATCGACATTGATAAACCTTCTTTTAGTTTTTATAACATAAGTTGATTTGTTAAAAAATTAAAAATTAGATTTGTAAAGTTCTTTATCTGGGATCCTTGGCATTTCCCAGTTATTAATTTGTTGATTAAAACTTTCAAAATCCATTTGTTCTTCAAAGATAGATTTCAAATTTTCTTTAAATTTGATTTTTGATGATGCTACGGATGAAGATGACAAAAAAGAAAAACATGAAGATAAAAAATGATACATGAAAAATTAAATATAGAATAGCTTTTGACAACTAATAAACGAGTAAAATGCCTATTATTATGTTGATTATTACCTCTTGATTTATTATTAATTTGTGGTTTTGCTGCACTTTTTTAGTTTAGTCCATTTGTTCTTTAGTACTACTGTAGTTTGTATTTGTCTTTGCAGGTTAGCAAAAAGGCTTTGAAAGGAGGAT